>MJUU01048830.1:4716-24292 GCA_002080025.1 Modiolus philippinarum
TTGTTCTCGTCTTGATATAGCTGAAATATTGCTGAGTAGACGTTAAACAATATTCAATCAATCAATCAATATTAGAAATACATTCAAATAATTAAAAAAGAATTCATTTATTGTGAGTAGTTGTAACAAATTTTCTCAAACCAGTTTTGGATGAGTGTCCTTAAAAAATGTCCACTTCGCAACGCCAACGATAAATACCCAACTAAGCGGCCATTCTTTTATTTGAATTGCATTTTCTGCTGTGAAAACGTTAGTTATCTACTCTTCTATCATTAAATAACACAGAATAGAAAGGCTTCAATCCTTTCCGCTATGGCATTGAATTTGCTCGCACAGTTGACATCGAATTGTTTTCTTGTCCACTTTGCAACGGTCAATATTTCTAAGGGATGGCATCGTGAAATACTGAAAATCATAATCAAAACTGACGTTGTGTTTTGAAAGTAAATGTTGAATTTTGGTTCTAGCATATATGTCAAAGAAGAAATTACCGGTAAAATGTTAATATGGCCACTGTGCAACGGTCCACTTTGCAATTCCACAGGGACGTTGCGTAGTGGACAAAACCTGGTAGTGTATTTGACATACTACATTTTTACTACATACTTTATAAATGTTGATTGCAAGAATGCTGATGCAATTAGTATAAGAACAAGAAGTAGTGCAACAAGTTTTAACCGTATTTGACAGCCAAATGTGTGATTATGTCCACAACGCAACGGCGTCATTTACTCCTCGTAAATATTGCGAAGTGGACAAATAGTTGCGAAGTGGACAGTTGAAAAGTGGACACTTTCGTACGTTTGTCATTTTTTACCAAGAAAATCTTTATAGAAATTCTATTTGCTTGATACAATATACTGTAAGAACAAGATCAGAAATTCAGATGCTTGAATATTTTTTCCCATTGCAAACATTTTTATTGGAATTTGTCAATTGAATATTGCATATTTTTCATAATTTTCGATCATAAACGATGAAAGTATGCTTGTGATGCTTTACGTCTTTTCGTTGATGAAACTTATTGTTATCTAGTACTTAATTCTCTGCGTTTCCAGATAATAGAAAAATTATCTTTACAAAAGATAGAAGAAACTGAAACGTTGCAAAGTTGACATTTTGGTGCATGTAACCTGCAAACTTTTTACGCACTTCCATTTACTACACCAAGTTAGTATGAAGTTTTTGTTAACAGTAGCAACCGAGAGTCAGACTAATTTACTTTAGACCTTGAGTGATAGCTTGCATTATGTCAATTGACGAAGGAGCTTTTTCAGCCTACCGAAGGAGGTTCAAAACGGGATCATGAATGTTCAATTACTATCTGGATATTGTCAACTCTTTCCCTTTCTCAGCAGCAATATACTTACATTCCCAGCATATGGAGTGTATATTTCACAATTAATTCGTTACTGAAGAGCTTGTAGTTCATGTAGTGACTTTGTGGAAAGAGCAAAAGCACCGTCACAAGAACTGCTGAGTCAGGGATATGTTTAGCCGTTGCTACTTTCGTCCCTTCAGAAATTCTATGGCCGTCATGACGACGTCATAAATACATATGAAACTATCGGTGTTGCGAATGAAAACAGACATTATCAGCTAGATTTATGTCTTCCCGGATTTGACATTTCCGATTTTGATTTTTACCCTAGATTGACCCACTGACAGTGTGACGGGTGCTGTATACAGAGCAGAACTTGCTTACCCTTCCAGAGCACCTGATGTCACTCTGTTCTTTTTTTTGTAAGAGTTCACAATGTTAGTGCTTTAGTTTTTTCTGTTGTATTTGAAAGTGTTTGTGTGTTTTGTTGGCATGTAGTGTCTTTGGTCTTCCGTCTTCTGGTGTTCTTGCTTTTCCCTCGTATCGTGACGTGAAATTACCGGTGAACTAGCAGGTAGATTTTCAAATAAAATAATCTAAAAATAAGATAAATGTTGTATTGAATAAAATAACAATTTACATAAAGCAATAAAACAAAATAATAAAAGTCCCAAACGAAACTTTATGCGGATATCCACTTTAACAAAAATCGCTTTTTGAATTTGAAATATTGCATCACGGTCTCCGTGTATAATTTTTCGTGTCGGGACTCCAACTTGCAGATTTTCAATGTCCCTTAGTTTCTATCGCAATAACTAATACTCGGTGCAAAGTTGACATCCCCTCCTCCAAATTGACTCTGACTTTCAGAGTCTAATAAAATTGAATAATCGGTGATTGTTGCGGTTGAATAAGATTTCGTCCTCTTCCGTTACCTGTTATTTACTCTTCGTTGATTACTCCTTTGTGGGAGTGCACTATCTAATTCGGATTTTGTTGTTAACCATTTACTGTTGAAGTGTTCTATAATTTCGTTTTTATCGTGTATAATCCTTTCTAATTCCGGAAAGTTTCTGTCTAAAGAAATTTTCTAACTAAGTTCTATAGTTGAACGTTTTGTCCTTCATCTTCCAGTTCTTGTGAAGTCTTCCGATTTCGTTCTTTTAATCAATTAATTTTTCGCTTCTCAGTTTTGAGTTGCTCAGTAAGATTCCGCGTTTTGAGTTGCTCAGTAAGATTCCGCTTTTATATCCCAATTGTTTCATGTTATAAGAATTTTCGCTTTTTATTTTCGTTTCCAGTTTTTCTATTTCCGATTTTAATTTTGCTACTTCTTGCTTTAATTCGGTGTTT
The DNA here is from genome assembly GCA_002080025.1 of Modiolus philippinarum. Taxonomy (NCBI): domain Eukaryota; kingdom Metazoa; phylum Mollusca; class Bivalvia; order Mytilida; family Modiolidae; genus Modiolus; species Modiolus philippinarum. The sequence continues at coordinate 7,391 of MJUU01048830.1, forward strand.
TCCAGTGTAAGCTGATAGGCATCAATTCTAAGTTTTCTAGAATTTAAGCTGTGTTCAAGAAGTGCGTCCGAATAAAAATTAAATTAACTGTTGAGAAACTGAATTTCTAAGCGGAATCCGCTATGATTATCTAAAGCTGCATTTAAAAATTCACTGTCGTCTAGTCCAGAAAACGGGAATGTTTTCACAAAATTTTCGATCAATAAAGTTCTGCAATCTTTCTTTGTTTCTCTGAATTTTTGTTGCTGATTTGTGTTTATGTATAGGAGATATGAAATATCCAGAATTTCCACATTTGAAATTTTACGAAAGGATATGGAGTAAATGACATGAGACCATAACACATATGTCAACTCCAACTGCAATAATTTTAATGAGCTGTATGGCCATTTCGGAAATTTATTCCTCATCAGCAGCACTAGCATTTCAAAAAATGTATATAATGCATAAAACCAAACGAAATCCGAATAATCAGTAATATCAAATATAGTGAATATATAAGTGAAAACACTTTTGATGACGGCGTTTCTCCTACCATGTTGAATACTGGAATTCACGGAAAAATAACGGATTGTAAATGTTTGGTCCTCTCTTAACGTTCATTTGCTCTGTAAGTGGCAAATTAAAACTTTTCCATTCCGGATATCCAAAATTGTTCATTAATTTGATACATTGTTGTACACCGGATCTTGCTTCACAAATTGACGTAAATTGCTGGTTTTTATCGCAATAACTAATACTTGGGGCAAAGTTGACATGGTGACACTAATTATAACGTCCAGCAAAACTTGAACTATAATAGAATACATTTTTAATTATCCCAACAGTTCTCAATAAGTGTCAACACAAACAAACAAACAAACATTAAATGTAGAGAATTAAACTAAGTAAATCGCAAACTGAACAATGAAAATTATTTAACAAGAATTTTACACCATGACACTTGTCTCTGGACTTTGATTTATGTAATCTTATGCAGTGTAAAGGTACAGGTAAAAAAAGTAAATTTTGTGCTCAGTAGAGGCGGTAGCTCTTAAAAACAATAATGTCAAACCAAGGTACATGTATAAAACCAAAATGCCTGTCATTGAAGAGAGTAGTTGGAGTCTCACATCCGATGGCTTAAGCCCTAGAATCGACTATTTCTTTTGTGAGAGAGAAACAGCCGTTATACTTCTAGAGGAACTGGGGAGGAAAGAGACAAACTTGAACAGAAAAGAAGAATAATGAGAGAATAAAAAGCCAAATTTGACGACTTAAGTGGAAAATTTTAGAAGTCAAGTGGCAGGACAAACGTTTAGCGTCTCTATTTCCTGAAAACAGTGATTGCATCAGATGATATACTCAACAACAAATAAACAGCACAATTATTATGTACATGTTTTTATATGTAGCGCAAATATTTCAAAATAAGTTGTCTTGATTTTTTTATACATTGTTTCTGTTATCATGGAAACTTAATTCTAAAAATAAAATTAGACAATTTGGGGGTCCCAGTTTCATTTTCTCAAAATAACTTTTCTCCAAAAAAATGAATTACAATGAATTTTGATTTTTTTTCCTACTGGTTAGTTCTTTCAAGGTTAAAGTTTACATTTACTAGAGCCAACCCAACTTTTGGGATTCACCGGCCTACTTCCGGTGGCCCGACGAAGGCCAAATTTTGATCCTGTTCCCGTTTGATCTTCAGAGAAATCGCGGCAGACGACACAAATAGCTGGAACTTTAAAACTCGTGGCTTTACTAGGTATTTTAACAATTACAGTCAACGTTTTTACTTTGATTTACATGAAATTAAATCAACTTCGTGAAAAATATTAGAAACAGATGTCTGGAATAATGGTTCTCATAGCAGTATCAACAATGTTGACAACGTGACTGACGTCATTTCATACAGTGAAATTATAAAAAGATATAGTTTCACTGGTAACTATTACTTTTATTCCACTTGGATATTTTAATCGTTATCGCTATCTATCCAGATAAAACTTACAATCATATGTTTGCACTGATAATCCCTAATACATTTAAACATATTTTGTTCATGCATTTACCATTATTGATATGACTGTGAAATAGTAAATCATGTTGAGAGTGTTTCTTTTCAGTTTGCTGATTTTATTGTCAAATGGTCTGGATTTGTCCAACGCACCAACCAACAAGGAACTTCTTCTGATAATACAGAGTATGAATACTACTATAGGTATGTTTAGTATTAGTATAGGTACTCCAACGAAAAAATCAAATGTTCATATTCAATGAATATAACGGTGCAAAAAGATAGTTATCTCTTCAATAATAAGAAGTTAAACTTTTAATCTCCAAAAAATTTAGATTTAGGATAAATTAACATCATTAAAAAAGTCAATTTGTCCACTTTCGGTATTTTTTTTCTTCGCATTTACCAGTTCTATTAAGAGCAAAGGAAAAACTTGTTCAAAATTATTTGGAGTTACGGCGCTTTAACAACTAATTGAGATTAATCACGACAAAAATTCACAAACTGCAAAAACAAGTAAAAGTAAAAATTGCCATGCACCTACGTGCAATCGTGAATGCATTTGAAACTTTGCAATTAAAAAGTATAGGTTGTAAATTAAATACAACACTCAACATGCGACTTCATGCACCCTGTCGTCATGATAAATTTGTGCAATTAAAATTGATAAATCATCAAACTTTGCTTACAAAAACCTTCGTTGGAGTACCTAAAATTTAGTATGTTATACATGTAGGTAATGTATCAAGTTTATGGATTGTTGAAGGTTCTTTATCCAACATTGTCAAAAAATCAATAAATATCATTTTTACTTTGAAGTTTAAATAGCAATAAGGTTCACAATGTCAATGACTACATATAATACAATTTTGATATTGTACAAAAATTCTGTCTAAAAGTTATTGTCTTGCCTGTGGATTTTTAACACTTTTATGCGCATGTACAGTCTCTTCATAGCCTGTCTTTGATTTTTTTTCACAAACCACTACTTTCTTTTAGTTTCGTTTAATTTAAAGATTGTGTGGAATTTCTTTTGTATTACCTGTCGTTGCGTTTGCTTTTTGGAATAGCATGGGATCTCCAAAAAGCTGCCATTTGTCTACAGACAGTGGAAAAACCAGAGGCTCCCAGGCGCCTGTATCGCTCACCTGGCTTTCAGTTGCCACAATCAAGGTAACATTGTAAGTTATACAGTTGATCTTCAGTTTCTCAAACTTTCGTAGCTCAAACACCTCCAATATCTTGAACTGTTTTTAAAGTGTGATCATGTTTTACTATATTTCTTTGTTGGGCTTTTTTGACAAAAACATTCTTGCTAAGGACCAATTTCGACACCAGTTTTGAAGTCGAGACGTCATTCTGTAAATAGCAGTCAACAAACAATTTTCAACATCGGTTTTGAAGTCGCAACATCAATATCTACTTGGAAATCAAATTTCATTGAAATCGGACAATGCTGAATTTTCCCGCCTTTTTCGGCGACCATTTTAAAAATGGTGGTCAACGAACAATTTTTAACATCAGTTTTGAAGTTGCGACATCAAGACCAATTTGGAAACCAAATGTCATTGAAATCGGACAATGTTGAATTTTCCCGCCTTTTTTGGCGGCCATTTTGAAAATGGCGGTCAACGAACAATTTTCAACACCGGTTTTGAAGTCGCAACATTAATATCTATTCGGAAACCAAATTTCATTGAAATCGGACAATGTTTTATTTTTCCCGCCTTTTTGGTGGCCATTTTGAAAATGGCTGTCAAGGAACGATTTTCAACATCAGTTTTGAAGTCGCCACAGCATGGCAAACATTTCATCAATTTACACTTAACCTTCATCTTCCACGGTTTTGGAAATAAAAGATGAAAAAAACGAAAATTTTAAAAATTCGGTGAAAAAGGGGCAATAAATCCTACAAGGGTTTATGGATTTTCTACAAAATATCAGGGTGGGTAGATCTTGATATTCTGAACATTTCTGCAATTTACACTTGACCTCTATCTGTTACACTTTTTGAAATAAGAAATAAAAAATGCAAAAATTTTGAAAATTTAACGGAAAAAGGGCTACATGTATAACTCCGAGATGGGTTTTCAGATTTTCTTCAAAATTGCACAGTAGGTAGATCTCATGATGCTGATCATTTTTACTCCGTCAGATTTTTGATATCTGTAACGGTTTTCGTGTTATTAGCCAAAAACTGCAAATTACCCCTATGTTCTATTTTAGCCACAGCAGCCATGTTGGTTTTCCGATCTGCACCAAAATCACAAATTTTAGTCTCCTTATGCCAAAAAACATTTGTTTCAAGTTTGCTTTCATTTGACCAAGTGGTTTCAGAGAAGAAGATTAAAATGTAAAAGTTTACGACGGATGACGGACTATAAATTGAAATCGATCCCTGAACACACCAAATAACGTGAGGACACACTATACATGTATCTCTAGGCAGTCCTATCCACAAATACGGAACGGTAAACCGTTTCGAAGATCATCGTTTCAGTACAGTAAATACGAAAAAAATGAAATGATCGGAACATTACAAGCCTACCCAGCTCTGCACCCTTTTATGAATAAATAATTTCATTTGCAACTATATTCCACCTTGCCAAAATGTGACGACAGCAATGGGGCAGGATCCCAGGCATCGCCTGAAAATAACATAATTCGAAACATGAACTGGTTCAACACTATATTAATCTTCATAACATTTTTCAATTATAATTAAAAATGTGTTTATCAAAATTAACTTTGTTCTGAAGAACACAATATATATGTTACAGGGCAAATTGGAACCCAGGAGGATCCCGAATGCTCCTAGGGCAAATTGGAATTCTGATTTCTCCTAGGACAAATTGGAATTCTGATTTGCCCTGGTTTTAATCCAGTGTAAATTAGAATTCTAATTTCTGCTATGACAAATTGAGATATCCAGATTTGCTCAAAGAGGATTCTGGATCCTACTGATTTTCTAGGACGATCCAGAATCATACTAAATATTATTGCTAGAAGGATTCTGGATCCTACTGTTTTCTAAAACCAGTTAAGATTCTTTTTTTAGTTAAATTAAAATAAACGAAAAATAAAATCTAATAACTAAATCAGTATTGGCAGATTAAAACAGTTACATTTACAACATTTTTTCTTTGACTCAAATCTATTTATTGCAGCATTTCTTCAAATTCTTCTTGTGATATTTTGTGGAACAAGTGATTTTAGTTTTTGGACATGAACACCTGTCGCCTGGACTTGGTTGCATAAATGTCAGTTGAAGTTAATCGACGTTTAACTTTTACTTGTAGATGAAATCTTTAAAAAAAATCAATCAAATTAATTTACACTTGAAATTCATCCGTCAATAAACTTGAATTTATGTTTAAAATATTATTACTTAAGAGCAAACCCCTGCATCCTTAATAGGAACCGCTGTTGCAAACTGCGCTGAACTTTCAGCTAACCGCACTTTGACAGGATATAAAGTAAAATTCACGGATGCACAAGGAAATACATCACCATCGACTAATTAATCTACTATCCAAACAGGCAAACGGAACAGATTGGAGGAATCCACCAGAAACTTAAAAGAAACAGTAAATACAACCTTCCATCCGGACTTCAGACTATTTTATAATATGCAGCATCAATTCCGTAATTTAAATTTCAAACCATTTATTAAAAAGATCGCAGTATCAGCTGGAAATTGTCAACTGACAATGGTGAAGGGGAACTTTTGATACCTTCTACATATCAAGACATGATGGCCAAAATAAGTTGTGACAAATAGCTAAAAAACTGCGGCAACCAAACATTCGAGGATTCCCGACGCAATTGGAAGTAGTATCTCTGCTGTTTAGGCCGCAAGTAGAGAGAAGCCAACTGAGGTGGTAGGGAGTTTTTGTGAATGTTGTCCATCCAAAGAAATGTAAAGACCAAATCACCTACTTGTCAACTCTGATGCACAGCCTTGAAATGTCAATAAAATTTGGTACAAAGGACTTGCACATTATTTATTTCATTGAGGAAAACGTAAAACATTTTCAGAAATTATTGAACATTAATAATCTTTTATAATTTTTACTTCTTAAATAATGAAAATTAATGTTCCTTTCCCTTTTGTAACCATTGGCAATAATTGTGTATTATGACGTCACATATTCTGAACCTCCTGATAGTACTTCAGGGCTGTAATTTGTAGGTACATTATCCTGATGACGTCGTGAAAACGCCGAAACTAGTCGATCATTAAATACTAGTTACTCTGCATACCTGGAAAGTGTTGTTGTCAATATTTAGTGTCATTGTGAATTTATGTTTGTATAACCCAGTCCTGAAAGCATAACATTTACTGTGGCAATTGCACATAGGACACAGGCTTACAGTCTTAATTGATTGGGGATTTTTTTACAGCCGGTTGTTTCCACCTGATTTGTCTTTTTATCTCATGAACTTCGGCTCTTGACCACTCAATTCGGTATTTTTTTTTATTATCCCCATGAAATCAGTAAAATTGTCTACTGTAAAATAATTTTCACTATTCCATCTTTGTAGAAGATTCTATGAATGGATATAGAATCTCTTAATACTTTGAATTCAAACATACATAGAAGGATGTTAGGGTCAGTATTTGACGGATCAACTTTCTTGATTTTGATACCTACACACAGTGTCACCCAAGTTACAAGTACTACTTACCTTTTAGAAATCTACTTATATTAAGATGTTGTTCGTTAACTATATTACATTTTAAATGAAAAGTCAGGAGGATCCGGAATCCTCCTAGGGCATGTCTGGATATCTCAAGTTGTCCTAGTAGAAATTGGAAGTCCAATTTACACTCTATTAAAACAAGGGCAAATCAGAATTCCAATTTATCCTAGGAGAAATCAGAATTCCAATTTGCCCTAGGAGGATTCCTGTTCCTGCTGGATTCCAATTTGCCCTGTAACATATACAAATAAATGGAAAGGAAATGTATTTGAAATATACCGCATGTTTGTACCTTTTAAGTAGTTGACTATGCAAATCTATATTTTTTGACAGGAAATCTTAAAACCGAACTGGAGCAAATCAAAAGTAAGTAGATAATGAATCCAAAATTTACTCTTTTTGCTTCAATTCCACCACAGAGATAGTCGAAAGATAAGCATATAGTTAGAACATTAGTACAATATTACCGCAAGTATTTTTACATGAATGAATGATTTTATTCTCATAAACAAATACAAAGTTACAAGAACATAATGACATATGAATACAGATAGCATAGCATGTGTGAAAATATACATACAGATACATAAAAGCTAACCAGGAGGGACGACCTTGTTAAAAACTATTTTTATAAATCTACAGAGCTTTTGTAAAGTTACAACATTTTTGGAACAAAATAATTTATTAAATTTTGTTGTATGTGGATTTTTCCAACAATATTCTGGGAGAAATTTCTTTCTTTCTAATTTGAAAAAAGTACATGACATTTAGTAGTGAAACTCATCGCCTATATCAGAAGAGTCACAAAGATGGCATAGTCTGTCATTTCCAGACACACCATGCCATCTTCCTGTCTCAACTGATAGACGATGATTTCCACATCTAAGTTTACACAAAGTGTACATGAAATATGGCGACAACAATGTGAAATAATTCTCAAAACGGAAACTTGTTTTAAAGATTCTGTAACAGAGCCTTTGGAGACGCAAACCTTTCAGAATGCCATGCCTGGATAAAATGATCCTTTAGTTTTAGATCTACACATTTTGATATCCAATTACTTTCATAGAAATTTTGACTTTGCCACATGTTTGACATTCCACAACTGTCAAATATATTCTTAATAAATGATAACCATTTACTCTCTAGTCCATAATTATTTGAATATATGAGTAATAGCTTATACACCATTGAAGAAATTTTGCCATCTTTTCCATTTACATGTACAATGGGTAAATGGACTTTAAATATCATTGCATAGTCAAATTTCTTTCATTAGCCAAATATCATTGGACATGCGGTATTAGTTAGTTTCTACCAATTTTTCGTTAGTCCCGCCAATTTCTAGCAACGTGTAATAATATAAACAACGGGTGTTAATGTCTGTTATTATCATCCGACAATCCCGGAGGCGGCCGATCTTGAAAATTAACACCCGCTACATGTTTACTGATTTATTCTCTCTTGAAAAAGGAATATCAAAGCAAACATCTGACATATATTATCGAATTTTCTATTCTTACATTGGGTCGCTCAGCATTTAGTGTGATTTAAAATATAAAATTTAAAATATGTAGGTGTGGTGTGCCACTATTAAAAGGTAAAAATATGTAAAAAAACAGAAATAATAATGAAAAAATGCCATAAAAAGCTTAAAAGTAAAAAGAAGGGGCCAAACGTTTCGGTCAATAAGACCTTCAGTGGAATACAGGGACAAGGAAAGTAAAGAGAAGGCTGTCCAAGGAAGGGATGTGAAAACATCGGCCTTCAAAGGATTCTTCAAGACAATTGATTTAAAGTTCTTGAGTAAGAATTGTCTTGAAGGATCCTTTGATGGCCGATATTTTCACATCCCTTCCTTTGACAGCCTTCCGAAAAGGGAAAAGCATAGGTCAGTATCTCGTCAACAGTAATTTCAAAGGTCGTGGCAACAAGAATCAAACATGATTATTCTTGTACCAGAAGATGTAACCGGTCAAGATGTTCCACTTGCCTTTTTACATGAGAAACTAACGAAGTCAAGGGACCCAACAATGCCTTCCGGATTAACAACGGTTTTTCTAGCATAACCGAAAATTTAGTTTATGCCATCAAATGTAAACGCTGTTCTATGGTGTACAGTGGGGTGCAGAAATAACCTCTCATAAAGCTAGCTTGAAGCAGTCATAAAAGCTGCTCTAAGTTAACTTAGAACAGGTATCAAGTCTGCTCTAGAACAGCTCTAAGTCTGCTCTAGAATCCTGACCGCTCTGACCAGACATGGTAATCGCTAGAATCCTGACCGTTCTGGTCAGAGCCATAACTGCTCTGACCTGTTCTACCCATGCCCTTTCTACCTAAGTCTGTTCTGGCAATGACCGTTCAACATAAGTCTGTTCTGACCATGACTGCTCTCAGCTGACCCGTTCTAGCTATGACCGCTCTTATACCAGCTCTTGTCACATCCCTGATAAATATTCATAACGTGTCACATATACACGTATTTCATATATATCAAGATAAGTTATATTATAAAAACAGAATTAAATAAAAATTAGAATTATGAAATAGATTATTCCGATATAAAATTGCATTCGCCGGTAAGTGCTGTTATTCGCGGATAAATATTTACCTGTGTTTATCCAGGTAAATTAAAAAAATGTAAGAGTAATTTCCCTTTTCGTGATATACCCGAAAACTGAATCGCAAAGAGTTTTCCGTAAATTTATAATTTTAATTAAAAAATCGTTAATTTAATTATAGGAAAATGTCAATCCTTATCAGATTACGCTTTTCCTGAGACAAATAATTATTTAAAACATCGTAAAAAAGGGGGGTTATTTATGTTTTTTTATTTAAACGTTTCGGGTTCGAGAAAAAAGAAAACTGACACAATCCAATTTCATAACCAGTAAAAATTCTAGGACCAAAACAGCTGTGCCAAGAGCAGTCTTGGGAAAAACGGTCATGGCCAGAGCAGCTTAGGTAGAACGGTCATGGCTAGAACAGACTTAGATAGAACAGTCATGGCTAGAGCAGACTTTGGTAAAACGGTCATGGCTAGAGCAGACTTGGGTAGAACGGTCATGGCTAGATCAGACATGATAAGGATTCTAGGACTGCTCTAAGTCTGCTCCAAGTTAACTTCAAGTTAACTTCGACCTGTTCTCGTGACTGCTCTCCAAGTTAACTTGGACGAGAGGTTATGTCTGCACCCCACTGTATGTCGGAGAAACTTGTCGACGCCTCGGTGATCGTTTTGTTGAGCACTTACGCTCCGTTAAGATACAGGATGATTGCCAAGTCGGCAACCATTTTCGAAGACCACATCATAATGAATTCGACATGCAAGTTACCGTTCTGGTACAGACTGACAGTGGTGAAAAATCCATACAGTTTTTAGATTACAACATCATACACGTTTTGGGCAGCATTCGCCCAAAAGGTATGAATGTAAAAAAAACAGTTCTCTTTATAATTATTTTCATCTGTCTGTCATATCTCATTGGGTATTTTATTGTTATTATTGTTATCATCTTAATTATAACTACATTTACAATTTTACATATACATCTCAATAATATTTACATTGATTGACAAATTTCGAGTTATTGCATTTATATAAGTGTACCATTATTTACTATCCTATTATCGATTAGACTCAAGATCAGGGTGTTTACACATCAGTCACGCATGAAATTTACTGAGTAGTTTTATCTGCCATTTGTCACACTATGTCATGTTGGTGCTCTATGAAATGTGATTTCCTGTGCCGGGTATTGTTATTTCACATTATGTGCAGAGGTTAAAAACGAAGAACAAGAATCCAATCAATTTTTGGTGAGTTTTTTACTAGCTACTTAGATTTTAATGACATTAAGTAACTGAATGGATTCAAGAACATTTAATTATATGTCAACGATGCAAAAAAAAAGTTTTGGAAATGATACAATGAGCGAATACAGAAAAATGTATGGAATAACCCAAGAGTTTAAAACATTATATGTAAACATTCAAACGACACATTAACTCATACTGACTACAGAAACCTACCCTGTACTCAAATTTATGATTCCTTAGATCCATTTGAAATATCCGGAAATGCTTTAATATATATATTTTTTGTTTTTCTTTATTCAGTGGTACTGTGATTTCTCGTGCTATATTTAATATGGTACTGTAATTTCTGGTTAAAGAAATGACTATGGTACTGTTATTTCCTGTGAATGTCTGAACAATATACTTTTACTTATTATATTTCTCTTTATCTTACAGATGAGACATGTCAGGGACCAGTATTCATGCTATTACTGTAATGCAACGGCACAAACATGTAACCAGATAATCCAGCATGTGATTGGAAGTCACAATTCAAAAGAACTAAAGTATAAGCAACTATCATTATCATCTAAAACAGGAAAATGTGGATATCGAATTATAAACTACAGAATCATACCGTCTGAAGCAGAACATCTCGGCAATGACATAATCGTCCACGAAAATGGTACAGTTTTCACAAAACCAGTTAGTCTTTCTCCTTCTTCTAGTCCACCAAATAAAAAGTTAAAACAAGAACCATGTGACTCACCCAAATCCAAACGGATTCTTTTCACGAATGCTGAAAATAATTTACAAACGGAAACAAATAACATAGATTGTTCTTCTCTGGACACAGCTGAACTTAACAATGAATGTCTTGATGAAGATGATGGTGATTCGGACTATCAGTCTATGGTTGATATGCTACCAGATGTAATATCCTTTTTAAAAGAAAATGGACAATTTGAATGTTTTCGTGACTTTTTCAAACTAGTTCAAGAGAAAAGAATTCCATCGAAACAGATAGTATTTTGCTATCCTTGACGTTGTAAAACTTCTTGGATCTACAAACGTGAAAGTAATTCGTTACTCAAAAAATGTAAAGGAATTCTGGAAAGTTGGCAGGATGCTTTTTCTCGGAAAATTCTTGAGGTTTATGTCTGGACAGAAAACAACGGCAAACTTCTTGGACGGCGATTCAACAACCTTTAATTTTTCTGTTCCATCGAGATCAGTTTTACAAGCTAATCAAATATATCAGAGTAGTCAAATGAAACCAGGTCTACTTCCTCATATGAAATGTATAGCAGAGAGAATCATATGAAGACGTTTAAGTTGTGTGTTGACGGGAAAAAGTTAAACGTGTAGTCAAAGTCAAAATCTGGCGGTGAAGATCTTTTTGGATTTGAGGATAAACCTACTTTAGAAGATAGACAAGAAAGACTTAAAACTGAACAATCAGTCATAGATAAGATTTCGAAGGTAGTATGTTACTTTAAGGATAGAGAAATTCAATGACCTCTAAAAGGCTGAGAAATGCCCAAATGAATGTGCGAGACTTGTAGCTTTACTGAGAGACTGCATTATCCTGTTAAGCTTACGAATCAGTGATCTGAGGAATGTAAAAGTGAAAAAGTCTCTAGCGCTTAAAAAATTCAAGGAAATAGGATGTTCAAATTGGAGAACATGTCGATACTCATTTGCAATTATTGCCATGCATACTTCTTTGTACGAAATTGAAGAAGCAATAGATGAGATAATGAATACAATTGACAATCTATGTCTAGCATGTAGTATTTTACTTAAATCGGATTTCGTTTTTGTTGTTGGTGATGTTGTTCACATGCAAAGTCAGCAAAATCATGTATGTCTATCTGGAATCGAAAGTCTAATGACCGAGGAAGATAATTTGGAAGAAATGTCACATGTTATTGGTCAGAGAACAGATGCTTGGCAAAAATACTGGCAAGGTGACAGGAAGTACAATAAACAAAGCACTTGGACTAGTATCGCTTAAAGAGCAAAATGACTACATTTTGCATAGATTTCATGGAAAAAAGACAACAGAACACACTGACGAAGCATTAAAAAGAATGAAATATGGCACTGATAATGAGGTAAACGCAGTAGGAACACTTGTCGCAAAGATTTTACCAGTTTTATTTCCCGAAATGAAATTTTTTGAGGAAGGTTGTTATTTGCTGAAACATGGAGAATCCAACTTTTTAGTTGTTAGTCCTGATGGAAGTTGTAAGTCTGAAAATGGAGAAATTTTGGCATGTGAATTTAAATGTCCGTATCCAAACAAAACTTTTACCCCAGACGTGCAGTATAAAATACCAAATTATTATGTCACCAAGTTGTTAAGCGAAATGTTTAGTCTTCGAGCTGAACGATTAATTTATGTATCATACACAAGAGAAAAAACTACAGCATTTATGGTACAGTTTAATGAAGAACTGTGGAACTATATTTTACAGGAGTTAATACGAATAAACGGACTTACTAAACCGCAGAAACAAAATCGATTATCAGATGCTTCTAAAACACTCAAGGCAAGGATTGCAGATTTCTGTGTGAAAAGAGTGACATTCCTTGGAGAGTTTAAATCTGTCGAAGCTGTAGTTTGCGAACACTCTGCCTGCAATTCCAAAGACAAATCAAGAATATTTCATGATAATAAGTGCAAAATACCTCACAAACCTCTGAAAATTAATGCTTTCCAAAGTACATTAGGACGCGCACACAAGCTGTTTCAAGAAGCTGAAGATTTAACGAAATTGGTTGCATCCGAAAAATTGTTGTTTATGCTATCAGACGTTGATAGGGTCTATAAACCTGATATACCACATGCCATACCAGTAGCATATGGAATGAAAGGGTACATCTTAAAGTCTGAAAGTCTTAGAAATATGATTGACCATGTCTTAGAAGCTTGCACGTCATCTGGTCTGCATGTTCCAGTCATTTCATTCGATGGACAATGGGCACGGATTGCGATAAGAGACAAAGAAGGGAATCCTTTGACTATACTTCAACTTCAAAAAGACGTTCAAAGGGATGTAAAAAAGATGTCAAAAGCTGAGCAAGTAAAAAAGTTGATGGAAGCAAATAGAATATCGGAGGTAGAATCTGCAGTACGGCTACAAGACATTGCAAATTTGAATTTGAGAAGAGAAACTAGAATTTGGCCGAATGGAAACCGTTACATTTCTGTTGTATTTGATGTGGAAAGGTTAAAAAATCGGTCAAAAATTGATATCCTTATGAATGCTAACTGTTTCATCAAGACAAAAAAGAACGCAAAAGAGATCATCCAGAATAATGAAGACAGCCAAGAGGACAATACCACTGATTTGATACTTCAAAGTATTCCCCAAGATCAGCACAATCAAATAGACACAGCTTGCGTGAATGTAATGAAATCCATCAATTCAGCGTCTGAAACATCGGCAAGACATTATTCTAGAAACAGCGCAGGATTTGTTTACACAAAACAATATATAGCAAAATGTCAAAGAAACAAATGAGCAGGAGAGAAATGTAATTGATCAAACAGATATATTAAAAGAACAGCTTGAAAAGGCCGTTCTAGATCTAAGGAATGTTGCTAAACCAAGTCGAAAAAAACATTGGGGTAACTTAGATGTGAAATCTTTACAAGAGAAGATGTCAGATGGTGATTCAATCTATTAGTTGTTTCAGAGTGATGAAATTATCAAGCTTATTTCTATTCGGACGACAATGAAATTGTAAAGAAAACTGAACGAAAGCTGGTGTTTGTCAATAAACTCTGTTTGTTGTTAGACATTCAAAAGAAGGATGATGCACCGAAACGAAATAAGACGAATGCTCCTTCATTGAGAAGTATCTGCAAGAAAGTAATTAGCAACAGACTATCAAAAGACTATCTAAACGTTGTTTTTGCTTCAAACATGTTTCCTTTCAGAGTTACAGAATTTCACGAAAATGCATTGTTTACTAACGATACTAAGATACAAGGAACAAACGAACCAGGCTACTGGTATTCGCAGCCTTTGAAGCGAAATGGTAGAATAACATTTCCAGTATTGGACAATGAGCATCTTTTGGTAAATACTCGGGTGAAGTGTTGCTCAACCGGAATGCCTGAAGCGGGAATTTCAAAAGATGCATGGATGAGGGTAGCTAAATCTTGCAAAACAAATGGAACTGGCTTAACTTTGGCACATGTGGAGGATCTTATTGACAAGCAATCGTGCGCATTTGCATTGAAAGCATTTTCTCCTGAGGTTGAAACGGTTACGATAGAAAATGGTGACATTAATGAGGCAGAATTTACACACCTTCTCAGAGAATGGTACGAAGCTGAAGACAAAGCTGGATTAAGTCCAGAGGAGAGAAATGCCCGTCGATTGAGATTGCGTTCTTGGCTTTTGAAGGACGTTGATTTCAATAAGTTTCCAGCTCCCGGCTCACATGTTAAAGGAATACCATTGGTTCTTTATGAGGGTTTTTTAACAAATATAGAACGGCACATCCAAATGTACGCCATTGTTAAGGGAAATGCGTACAATGCTCGTGCAATAGGAACATTAGATATAGAAAATTTCTTTGGCGAATTCAGTGAGTTAGATCCAAAGGGAAAAGGAGTTCTCAGACCAGACGATGTTCCAATTGCAATGGCTACAACTTGTGAAATTCTTCATACCAGAATGAACCATGAAAGGTATGATTGATAATGTTTTATTAAGAACAAACATTGAAAGGTCATGAATTGAATGTACATGAGATAAAGAGCCAAACAAAATAACAACGCTTTTTTGTTGTTCTTCATCTTGAAATCACCATAAGGCCTTCAACAATGAGCTTTTCGTATACCTCATAGTCAGTTCAAGCCGGCCCTAGCAACGGTATGAGCTGATTTTTTTTTAAATGTCGAACAATGCTACATCCATGCCTTTTGTGTTCATGGATGCTGGATCGCCAACAAACATGAATTAAACTTGCAAGTGCCCTTACAATCACAGTCATTTTTGCCTGACAAAAGCACCAGTGTCCTACGCTAGTGGACGATTATTTTGTCTGAATGTTGGAATTGTCCACTGACTCCAACATATAGACAAGCGCAGTGCACTTATCAAGCATTTTAAAAATATATTGCTAATAATATTTCTGAATACGTCTCTTTAACTGTGTACAATTTCGTTACGTCATGCATGTTACCAACATGTATAACCTAAGTTTTCAAAAAGAATGTAACTACAAAACTACATAACAATTTTTAGTCCTAACCTACATTTGAATAACTTGTTGTGTTGTCGGTGGATAAAATATGTTCTATAACTATCATAAGCGATGTTGACAGAGCTTGGATTTTATCGATATTCTAAATACATTTTTTTTCTAAGACTTTTTTTGGACATTTTTTTGTTTTGTTACGATTTCCTTTCATTTCATACTGAACATGTTCAAGCCAACAAAATGCTAAATGCCAATGCATACGTTTATATATTTATATTTAAACAAATTACAACACCAAGCTAAACACATGTTATTTCAATGCAGGTGCTTTTCTATGTGAACATCATCTGCAAGACCTTATTCCGTGAAGGATTTAGGAACGGCGGACCAACCTACTGAGATTGCAATGGGCGATATGGCTTTGCAGAATGAACAGGAAAATTATTTTGATTCTAGAACAATTTCTCCAAGGTAAGCTTGTTTAACTGTTTTTAAATTAACTCGTTTAAGAAGAGGTTGTATATTGTTGACTTGGAACAATCCGCCACGAATTGTTTGATCCATAGTTGTTTTATTTTGAATGTATATTTGTGTATTCTTACGTCAATAAGCTGTGAATATATGGAGTAAATGCACATAGACAAAGTCTCCACAAAAACACTGTAAAACAAAGGAATGGAACAACGCTTTTATTGTTGTTCTTCATTTTGATATCATCATCAGATCAAAAGCTGTTTGTTTTTACAAAATACGATAATGATAGTCTTTCGTAAAATATTTAATACAGGAGTTTGTCTTTTATTGCAGTGTGGAGTTGGTAAAACAATTCCCCGTCGTAGAGATGTATGCTCTTTATTTTTCTTAGATATGGTGTACTTGTACATGAGATAATATCTCATGTGTACACTTTGTTCAATTACTATTATCTAAATTTATGTAAATTCTAAAACCTAAGGATTAACTCCCTCCATCGTAGTTTAGTTCTTCGCTATATTTGATATTACTGATTATTCGGATTTCGTTTGGATTTATGCATTTTAAACATTTTTTGAAATTATGGATTTCCTTATTTTGGTTTCTAGTGCTGCTGATGAGGAATTAATTTCCGAATTGGCCATACAGCTCATAAAAAATATTGCAGTTGGAGTAAACATATGTGTTATGGTCTCATGTTCATT
>MJUU01048830.1:24508-36207 GCA_002080025.1 Modiolus philippinarum
CTTCGCTATATTTGATATTACTGATTATTCGGATTTCGTTTGGAATTATGCATTTTAAAAATTTTTTGAAATTATGGATTTCCTTTGTTTGGTTTCTAGTGTTGCTGATGAGGAATTAATTTCCGAAATGGCCATACAGCTCATAAAAATTATTGCAGTTGGAGTAAACATATATGTTATGGTCTCATGTTCATTTAGAAATTCCCTTCAGAAATTCTATGGCCGTCACCATGACATCATTGACAGATATGACGTGTCTGTGTCCCAAATGAAAACGGACATTTTCAGCTAAATTTCACGTCTTCACGGATTTGACATAACCGGATTTGACTCAACCCCGGATTGACTCACTGATAGTGTGACGGGTGCCGCTAGCGGAGCAGGACATGCTTACCCTTCCGGAGCACCTGATGTCACTCCCTGTTTTCATGGGAGTTCACACTATGAGTGCCTTAGTTCTTAATGTTATCTTTTTATTTCCGTGCATTGTAGCTGTCTCACGTCCTTGTTTTGTCTTTGTTTTTATCTGTTACCGTTTCTGCCATGTCTCTGGACTTCGATTTTTGTAGTTATCGCTTCCCTTGTTCCTTCGGTATTCTACTGCCGTTGTTTTACTCCACATCCTTTCGTAAAATATTTAACTTATTCAATGAAATATATTACTAATTATATTTTGAACATCCCGTAACGAAAAAGTGTAAGCATGCATAAGTTGAAAAGGATCTTATTCACTATCGGTCAAGTGCGAATCGACGAGATCATTATTCTAGTCTAAACAATAGATGCGATCCCGATAAAGAAAGTATTACTGTAATAAAATCAATAATGTTTATTACAGTAAAAAGGTTTGTTTTTCAATCGCATATATTGCTTGACTATGATAATGATCTTGTCGATTCGATCTTGGGCGATAGTGTTATTGAAAATCGAAATTATGTTTTTTTTAGTTATACACAATTATTATAGTTTCATAAGCATGTACAATTATCCTTTGGAAACAGCAGTGGACGGACGGATGGAAATTCAAAGAAATAACGACAGCAGAATACCGAAGGCAGAGGGAATGTGGTCATTAAAAAAATAAAAATCTAGAGGCATATCAAAAACGAGAACACAGAAAACAAATACAAAACAAATACATGACACAGCTACAAGGCACCGAAATAAAACAAAAACAAGACATCGAGAACTAAGGCGCTCTTAGTCTCAACTCCAATGAAACCCGGAAGTGATATCAGATGCTCCGGAAGGGTAAGCATGTTTTGCTCCGCAATTGGCATCCGTCAATTAATTTTTCCTTGGATGTAATTGCATAAAACGTCAACAAATTTTTGTATGATGGGGGATACAAATTGCATATGCTTTTATTTTTTGAAAAACTCTCTTGTGCATTGTTTGACGCTAGACCTATATAATTGTAGGTTTCATACATTTGATATACCAACCAGATGCAACCAAAAGCCTAAAAGAAAATCAGGTAAATTATCTGCACACGATGAGGCATCGAAAGGAGCTCAACCAATCCGTTCAATAAGATGAAGAGTTTATGAGACATTAATCCAACCACACATAAAAGTTGGATTGGAAATTGAATGATCATAGCAAATTAGTATCCTCCTTAGCTGATTTACAAACGGTTATATTAATATTTGTAACATGTGTCTTATATGTCTATGTTATATTAATGTAACGAAAGACAGTTGATTATTTATACTGAATCATTAGATTAAAATTGTTTTGAAGTGTACTGAGCTCAATAATTTGCTTTCACATCTATTTCCCATTGCGATTTACAGTTGAACTACTACCGACTATTGTGTCGAAAAGAAAATGGTATATTTACGTCGTAAAATATGTGCCCGTATTTGACTTGAAATGCCTGAACCAAGTCATGACCATTGGGGAAACAATTCTTCAGTTAAATATCTGCTGTTTTGTCATTTCTCGTGAAAATACATTTTTTTCAGTTTTTACCCACTCTTTGCAAAAAGACTGGATGATATTCATAAAATCATAACAAATTCACCCCAAAAAAATTGAGTTTAATTTTTATTCATTGACAAAATTTTTTCCACTGTTACAAACAAAGGCAATAACAAATTAACTAAACTAAAAAAAACCTGAAGATAATACCTGAGAGTCTGTAATCACAAACAATGCCTCTCTATCTAGAAGTCATTTATTCAAGTCACAAAAGGCAATATTAACCTAACTGGTTATTTTTGCAA
The DNA here is from genome assembly GCA_002080025.1 of Modiolus philippinarum. Lineage (NCBI taxonomy): Eukaryota > Metazoa > Mollusca > Bivalvia > Mytilida > Modiolidae > Modiolus > Modiolus philippinarum. The sequence continues at coordinate 26,737 of MJUU01048830.1, forward strand.
AATATATAAGTTTAACTTAATTAAAGAAAAAAGTTCCCTCTTTATATACAGATCAGTTCCTTTGTATTATAACATTTCTTTGTTTTCTGCTTTGGTTCCACAATTGGTTCTCGGATAAACACTGACCTTGAGACTCATGCCCAAAAGTTTTAGGATTTCCAAGTCATTTTTTTAATATGCCTTGATACGCCAGAGCGCCATTTACATTTCTTAGAACAGAACTTGCATGAATTGGTTTTTTGTTTTTATGAATAACATCTACATGATCCTTAAAAGCTTGCTTATCAAACAGTATCATACTGCATTTGCTGCATTTGTTTGTATTGTCAACTTTATTTTGGTTACAATATTTGGCATGGCGTTTTAAAGAATATTTATAGGCGAACTGCTTTCCACATTTACACTTTTCCTTCATACCTGTGTATGTATTCATATGTCCTTTATAGGTTGTTGTTGAAGTAAAACCTTTAAAACAAATCTGGCAACGGTATTTTGGACCATCTCTGTGTTTACTCTGTACATGTATCCTTAGCCCGTTTTTACTAGTATACGTTTTTGCACATTGGTCACAGATATAATGACCTTGCTCATCCTTTTTCATGACATCGTCATCAGACTGAGTATGTCTGTATTTGATGTGACGATTAAGACTATATCTTTATTTTGTCGTAAATGAACAATGATCACAAGTGAATTTTCTAATTTTTTGTTTGTCATTGGAAAGTTTTTGAGTGCCGGAACCACATGCATCGGACTGTTGTTCAATATCCGACTCATCTAATGAAATTGAATGGAAAGATTCTTCAAGTGGATGAAACTCTTCCATTTTTTGTATTTATGTAAAAAATAATTAGTGAAAACAATTATTTATAAGTAATGTAACAATCTTTTGCTTTAACTTACCATGGTTGCTAGAAGAGGATTAAATATGGTTTTATTATAAAATTCTGCCTGCATTGAAAGTGATATAATATTTCAAATGAAGTCGGGTTGGCTAGGTGATCTGGAATACTATCTTTAACTGCTGGCTGTTTATGAACTAGTATAATATTAATAAGAGCGCCGCCACTTTGTGGCAGACGCCCTTTAGTAATCAGTCTGTCCGTCCGTCCGAAACAATCGTGTCCGAGCTATAACTTTTTCTCTCTTTTGAGATAGGCTTTTGATATTTGGCATGTAGATAGATCACCTCAAGACGACGTGTCGCATGCCTTGGTTGGTGACCTTTGACCTTGACCTTTGACCTCATGTTCACATTCATGCTTTTTCAATGATAAAGTCCTGTCGGGCTATAACTTTTTTCTGTTTTGAGATAGGCTTTTGATTTTTGCCATGTAGATAGATCACCTCAAGATGACGTGTCGAGTACCTTGGTTTGTGACTTTTGATTTTGACCTTTGATCTCAAGGTCATATTCATGCTTTTTCAATGACAAAGTCGTGTCAGGGCTATAACTTTTTATTCTTTTGAGATAGGCTTTTAATATTTGGTATGTGGATCAGCTGATGTGGATAGATTGCTTCAAGGTGACATGTTACGTACAATAGATGATGACCCTTGACCATTGACCTCTAGGTCACACTTGGAGCGGGGCCCACAGAGATGGATACCATCTCATTGATGTCTAGTATTATACACATACTGCCTTAAGTTGAGAATTGATTTATTTCTACATACTAGATTGCAACATGAAGGACAAATATCTCCCGAGACGGTGTCGAGGATGATATTCTTTCCGGAGTGTGGTTATCTAGTATACCACTAAAACACAGAGGAATCCCACTGTGCCACTGTGCGGATAATACAAGTTTAAGTCACAACCAGTGAAACCCCTAAAAGATGGGTGGTATACCGAGATATCACTCGCTCTCTTAACCATTCAAATAATATAAAAGTAAAGTGAAATAATGCTAAATATCTAAATCGTTTTACATATTAAAAATTGGTGCTTTTCATGCTGCATGCGTCACGTCAGGGACTCAACGGAACATTCAAATACGTACGGGATAAAAATAAAATCATAAAGACTTCAAAATGAAGAACAACAATAAAATCGGTGTTTCATTGCTTTTTCGCCATGTATTTGTAAATACTTTGTCTCATTTGGATTTATTCCATATTCCTTCATTGCCTATTCTAAAGTTTCAAATGTTTCTTTAAATATATAATTTTAAATCGAAATAATTCATTGAATGGCATATATATATTCAGTAAAGGTGAATTGTAGCCTTAATTAAACAAAGATAAAAACTACAAATTAAACAAGACATGGTACAGTGAACCTATAAATTGTTTCTGATCTAACGTTTATACAGCATTTCAGAATCCGCTTCAAAACTCAATTATAATGTTTGTGGTTCGGATTTGAATATTTTTGAAACTCTATGTTATATTAGTTAACAAGCGATTTTTTTCGATAAACATGAATTTTTTGGGGGACAAAATATCTAAATATTACATTTTTTACCATTACCGAATAATAATGGCAATGTTGATTTACCATACATGAATCATTCACACGAAATCACAGTACACAACACAGAAACGTGTATATTTTCCACACGAAATCACAGTACCATTGAAGAATTATCGACTCGACATATCGTTTAAAATCTACGACAAAACATGTCGATATCGATATCAAATTATGCAACAGGATAGACAAATGAATTTTGTAAAGGGTTTCATTCATGGTTTAAACCATCATAATTATTTCATGTGTTTTTTTGGTAGGAAATATTTACACATTTCAATTATGTTTGATTTTCAAACAAGAAATATAAAATATTATCTTACACAAACATATTTACTTCTTAATTTTTCATACAGTTGTTGTGAAATGTTCATTAAAGGAATATATTTACCTGTAAGCTCCTGATCAACTCCGTAGAGCTTCGAAAACCTTATAATTATACACCAGTATTCAAACATCGAAAATCACGTGATGCACGAAAAGTGAAATAACAGTAACCGGCACAGGAAATCACATTTCATAGAGGACCAACATGACATAGTGTGTTTGTGTTGGACACGGCCCCTTCTTTTTACTTTTTAAGCTTCTTATGGCATTCTATTTATAATACCTAAAAGCTTAGCGTATATTCATTATCTGTTTTTCAACTACATGTACTTCGTTCTTTGATGTCTAAATATATTCTACATGTTTTTAAAATATTGAAGATGATACGTGGTTCGTATTTAGCAAATATTGATACCATCTCTCCAACAGCCATGATATTTTTATCCCAAAAATGATATTAGACTTATCTCAGCAAATTTATATTATTAGAAATTTAAAACGGCTAGACACAATTTTCTTTTTTTTTATCATGCATGTAACAGATTAAACTGACCCTTTTTGGTCACTAAAATCTACATCTGGTTTCAGTAGTAACCAAACATCAAGTGATTTATTTTTAAAATATTCATGTTCATTGGTATTTGTTATTTAACTTTTATGTAATTTTAAATGAATGGCCATGATTTTGAACGTATGTTAAATTTTGAAACTGCAATCGAAATTGTTAAGAAAGAATATATTTAAACTGAATCTGTAGACATCATCGTCAAAACGACGACTAAGTTGCTATCTTTTTAATTCTGATCAAAAGAAAACTTTTGCAAAATATAGAGCCAATATTTTGTTGAGTGTACATGTGTATTAATATCAACAATATATACTAGTATATGATTTTTTGGTCTCTACACAATTCTTTCTCTTCCTTATATAGTGTCAGAATATTTGCTTTGATGCATTTGAAACTTATTTCTCTTTTCCCTAGACCAGAAGTCCATTGGATTTTTTGCGAGACTGACATCCGGTGATGTTACTCTAGGTACGCTCCAGGCAGTTGAATTCAACAACGTTTTGACGAATGTTGGAAATGGATACGATGCTAGACACGGACATTTTACTGCACCTATCGCTGGAATGTACCAATTCATAGTTTCAATCATGTGTATTCCAACTAACCACCAATTACCACTTGAACTTGTCAAAAACGGCCAGACTATAACAAATATATATACAGAATGTTTAAATTTCTACGCACCAACAACGGAAACAGTAATACTTGTTTTGAATGTCGGCGATATGGTTTGGGTAAGACAAAAAGGAAGTAGCACAGGTCATATTATTCATGGATATTACAGCGCTTTTTCTGGGCATTTACTTATATGACTTGGAAACTTGACAGTCTTTTGCAGGCATGCGAAAAGTTGAAATGTTTATATACATATTACTAATTACATGTTCATGTAAAAGTAAACAAATATAGTGTAGTAGTTGTCTCCTAAATTTCTGTTCTAGTACTTGATGCCCCCAATGTATTCGGTATGCCATTTTTCCAATGCCTATGATATTGAATCTGATCTCTTCCCTGTATCAAAATTGTACGTTTTATGAGTTTGTGAACATGAAATATTCAACACTTTATACTGTCAACGCCAACAATGAGTCTTTCACGTTTACCACTGTATCATTAACAATATGAAAACGATTCGTAGATAATAATTGTTCACGAATCACGAGCAAACCGTGTTCAACGGTTGTCGGAAAATATCCAATCTGTTTCAATAAATGAAGTCGTAGACATTACAAACAGCATATAAAGACCTAATGAAGAACACTAACAAAAGCGTCGTTTGATGCTATTGCTTTCCATGTATTTGTAGAGACTTTGTCTTGTGCATTTACTCCATGTCCTTTAACTGTCTGTAAAGAAAAGTAACACAGTTTATTCATAAACATATGGCCGCCATTTCAAGAACGAGACGCCAGTACGCTTACTAGCTATAAAGAGGAAAGTCCTATGCTTTGTGAAAGTTTGGTTGTAAATGGATTAGTAGTTTCAAAGAAGAGCTTTTAATAGTGTGACGAAATTCAAGTTGTTATAGTTTCTAGAATTAGCATTTTGGTAGATAGCTCGTTCCCTTGTGTGTTATTGTACCTATTTATAGAAACAATGCTAGTGAAACGATTTTTGTGAAATAAATAAGTTATGGTTTACATTGATCACTTTCCGAGTTAATAGAGATGTCTGGAAAATATGTTGTTTGTGGGTATTAAATTGTATTGTCAAACGGTAAGACGTTCTTTAGTTGCGATGTCTACTTTCACTTTCATTGTTTACATATTTTCAATGTTTAATTATAGATATCTACAGATAGTTCCCGGTTTCCATGGAAATCGGGTACTAAAATGGTTTGCTGCAAGCATGTCTGCAGAAACGAAAACAAAGCTTGCTCATTGGTCAGAAGTTCCCGCGTAATACTGGTGCTAAATGATGTGCGTCGTCCCCGTAATCCCGCTGATTTGCACATCGATATAAACCATTCGAGTAGACATTGGAAAAGCTTGAATTTAACTATGAACTGATTGCCTCATATATTTTTACATTGTCATTGCCTTCAATGTAATCAGTTTGCGAAATGCAACCGTGGACAAGTAAGGGACGGCAAATACCCAAACTAGCTACATTGGAGTCAACTGGTATAGGGAAAGGCAATCGTTTCTTTATTCCCGGTTGCCATGGTAGCTTTAGGAATCCGTCAAACTGTATTTTAAAAAGGTCGGAATCTGATCCGATCAGCAGAATTTTCTCTGGTTATTATCTATCCTGAGGGCTTCCGAGTATGGGAAATGTGCATAATTATATATCTACGGCCCGAACACTAATGAAACTGTTTTGTCGCAGCATTAAACCAAAGATTGTTTGAATATTTCATAAAATATCGTGTAGCAGGTTGAAATTTAATATTTTGATATAAACCATCTTTTACAATTTATAAATGTATCCATACACACAGGTATGGATTCGTTGTTCCTAGGGATGCCAGTATAATTTGTAAAACTAATTGTGTGTATATATATTTGTCAATGTAGACAATACAGTACAATGAGGTGAGCTTAGCAGGGTGTAGTACATTTTATCCCAGATTAAACAATCATTCCAATTATTTAATTCTTTGTTACATATATATATATATATACCCAATAAATGTATTGATGGCTATAAACCGGGAAGCTTTTTTAAAAAGTCTAACTTGTTATTTCTTGCGTTTGATAACTTATTCCAATTCGTGGTTTACTTAAACGTCTGTAAAGAGCTTTAAATATATTGGATACGCTTGGTTTAGACAAACGTTTCAATAATGATGATTATAAATAGACTCATCCATTAGGGGTGTTTGCAAATAATAGACTAGTCCAATCATAGTATAAAAGCAGATGATTTCACAGGTTTCCTAGTTCTGAATAAGGGCTCAACTCCGACAACAACTTAAAATTGGTAGAGAAAGGTAATTGATGTATAGTTTTTGTTAAAATATAAGTTTTTTTTAAAGAGTTTTTGGCTATTTCTGGATAAGAAGTAGACTAACATATTCTTTGTACCAAGAGGTCAAGACAATAAGGCCCTGACAAGTAGCACCTTCGTGCTGGTGACTGCTTGGCTTCGTATAAGGTCCAAGGGTCACTTATTACATATTATACCTAACACAATTATCAATACCAAATTTAACCTTAGGGGATAATCACAGCAATTCCACGGAAACAACCTTGCTTAATGTGTTTTCTATGAATTCCATTGTTACACTACGTTCTCCATGTGGTCATCTTGAATGGGGTTATGCGGATCAACTGGCTACCATTTTGAAGGAGAGTATACACATATCAGGATAATGGTGACTTAGCTTGGTTTTTAATTGCCAGTAGTTTCAGATCTGGCGGAAATCGTCGATGCCGGGGATTCTATTTTTGGCTGATCAAATGACAATTGTGACTTCTTCTTAGGTTAAGTTTCTGAGTACTCAAGACTGTGACATTTTAAAGGAAGGTGCTTGTGTTTACAGTTGAAGAAGAGAAGTGAAGAAAAATTGTTTCTGTGATTTCTATGTAGTGTAGATTAAAAACATCGAGACCCATGACAATAGTAAATTGGTAAAATTGTCATGTCACACAAGTCAGACTACTGAGCTGCTGAATACCCTCGGAGACCACTGAAGATCTTCTGTGAAACTGCTGTTCAATACTAGATGACCAAAACTTGGTAAGAATGGTTCTTAGATGGTCTTTTCAATGAGTGTTTGGCCAAAAGAAGACCACAGCGGGGAACAAAGGATAATAATGGACAATAGAATAAATCAAAGATCATTTTTTCTGAAATTGCTAGGAAATTTAGAACAAAATTATGGTCCTTAGATGGCCCTTCAAAAACAAGAGATCCGGCAGAACTTCACCTTATCCAAGATGGCTGCAAGCCTGGATAATTTTAGTTCAACATTGGGCATATGAAAACACATTATAAGATCTTCAAAAAGAGTCTGGTCACTCAATGGTTGCTAGCGTAGAATAAAGATAATAATTAAACTATAAAGAAAAGAAATTCAAAGATTTCCTTTGAAACTAACTAAACAGCATGAGAGGGGAAATGAAAAATGAAAGATGGAATTTCCTGTGAGCAAGTGGATAAATATGATGCATAAATACATTGTAAATAGATCACGAAACGGTGAACGGCTCAGCTTAGTCCATGATACAAAGTATTTGGGACTCAACAACAAGGACGACCGGGAACTTTCGCATAAATAGTAAAGTGTCAAACCAAGTCCAAGGCATAATATTTCGCAAAATTGAATCGGCTATCTGGGATCTCCATACACAAGAAAATGTTGACGAGCTATAGAGAGGGTGCAAGACAGATCTGTACGATATGTCTGTAATAACTTCTCCTATGAGGCATGTCTCAGCGTCATGATGAACCAACTTGGAAGGGACAAACTCAAGCAGAGACGCAAAAACACCAGAGTCTGCTAGATGTACAAGATTACACACAAGACTCGTTGCCATACTATAGAAAGCTATAGGATTAAATACGTCAGACAGCCTAAACGTCATTACTCGCTTACATGCAAGATCTGTAGTCGGAGGCACGATTATTACACGTACGCATTCTATCCGCGTACAGTAAAAGACTGGAATTGACTTCCAGAGGTGACGGTGAAAGTCTCTACTGTGGAGGCTTTCAAGGCAACCATATCAGTTTATTCGATATTTTAAACCTGTACCACTTGCACAGACTACACGGGAAATCAAAGCACCATTTTTACCTTTACCGATTTTAAATTATAATAATACGCACCAACAACTACACACACGCCTTTAAATACCACAGTCTTGAGTACTCAGAAACTGAGTTAAATGACTAAACCTTAGAGAAGTCACAATATATTGTCATTTGACCAGCCCAAAATAAAGTGCCCGGCATCGACGATTTCCGCCAGTTCTGAAACTACTGGTAATTAAGAACCAAATAGTCATAATTATCATGATTTGTGTATACTCTCTTTCAAAATTGTACCCAACTGATCCGTACCTCCAAATTCAGGATGACCACGTGGAGAACGTAGTGTAATATTGGGGTTCATTGAAAACACATTCAAAGATCTTCACTGAAACTACTATTTGTCCGGGGGATTGTTCCGTTGGAATCTTCTTCTCTGAAGCCACAAGGCCGTTTAGAGCCAAACGTAGCCACAATGGTGCATAAATGGTTAAACATCTTATCCGAGATGGTTTAATGTAGTTTTACATTTAACCTATAGAAAACATCTTCTGTGTTCTCTGCCGCTTCAGACAAAACTTCGTCACTATAGATGTTGGGTAGCCTGTTAATAAAAGATTTAATGGGGCCTGCATTTCACTCAAGTTGGCCGCATATATGAATATAGTTTGATAGTTTAACAGTAACGCACCATGCTTACTTATACAGGCCTTGATAATGTTCGTATCAAAAACAAAAATGCCCTATATTCCATATGTCATCTCAAGGGAACACCAACTCCTCTTGATTATGCGAATTAATTAAAACATTAAACCCAGTCGATTTATTGACTACCACCAAGCAGGTAAACCTACCCGTCATATTCAATCCCTTTGAGCAGCATTTTTAACAACTCCTTCCTCATTGATTTATTCATATAACAATAACTTAAAAGGACATGGCTTTCATGCATTTTGACAAATGACATTTATTACAAAATTTCTAAATTTGATCATTCAAAGTTCGGTTATAATATCTTGATCAATTTATTTTTTTTCGGGAGTGTAATATATGACTTGTAATTAATTTAAAACACTGTTAACTTGTATATGCATAGGAAGTACCTACATTATCAATGAAGGGATATGGAGTAAATGCAAACGAGACAAAGTCTCTACAAATACATGGTAAATAAGCAATGGAACAACGCTTTTTTGTTGTTCTTGTATGTTATTATCACAATAGATAAACCTTTCACATACATGACATATCATTATTGATATATTTTTCATGATTGGATACATGTAAGACATTAGAGATTATGGTATTCATCAATGGTAATATGTATATTTTAATATTTCATTTATATTATGACGTTTTTTCATTCTTATACATGTTTCATTTCAATAACAGTGATATTAATCGACGA
>MJUU01048830.1:48255-76343 GCA_002080025.1 Modiolus philippinarum
TTGTTTTACCAACTCCACACTGCAATAAAAGACAAGCTCCTGTATTAAATATTTTACGAAAGGATATGGAGTAAATGAACATGAGACCATAACACATATGTTAACTCCAACTCCAACTGCAATAATTTTAATGAGCTGTATGGCCATTTCGGAAATTTATTCCTCATCAGCAGCACTAGAACCCGAATAAAGGAAATCCATTATTTCAAAAAATGTGTAAAATGCATAAAACCAAACGAAATCCGAATAATCAGTAATATCAAATGCAGATCAGGTCAAAACTACGATGGAGGGAGTTTATCCTTCGGTTTTAGAATTTACATCAATTAAATCTATATTTGAAATTTAACAGAGGCGAGCGGGCAATCGGAAATAAAATTTGTGGTGTTGCATCTTTTACCGACAATTATAAAATTTGTATTTTTTGAAACTCTTTTTTAAATATTTTAAACTTAGCATTTGTGCATTTTGTCAACATTCAGATATTATTGTGTCAACAGCTAAAGTTTTGTTTTCAATTTATCGACTTCGAGTTTTCACTCAAAGGGAAGTAATTAAATCGAATTTGAGATCACGTGACAACGGACAAGTCGATTAAGGCTTTATAACAGGTTGGGAACATTCCCAATTGAGATAATATATCCCATAGGGATAACTTATTATAATTTGGATAAACGATTGTATTCAAATTTGGATAATTGGTTAGTTTTTTATGGATTATTTTTTCATAATTCAATAGCGCATAATGAAACACAAAGCATGATAAACTCCATAATTTTCAGTCATCAAAAGACATAGTGTTATCTTGATGCTGCATTTCACGCGCAGAAACATTTAAAGATCCTAAAACCATACAGTTGAATCCGTTTAATTTCATACTGACCATCGTTGTAAATGATTATATGATGAAAACAGAAGCAAAAGAGAAGTATGTGGAAAATATTTTAATAGTGCTGAAGTTAGTTTGTAAAATATTCAAATATATAGTCTTTTCAAACACCGCGGTCAAATCCCATTTTCATAGTATTTCTTTTTCACGTGGTAAAAGAGGGAAAACTCTTGACAATTCATTTGACTTTTCTCCATGCTTTACTATAAAAACTGCTTAAATTAAAACACACATTAAATTATTAATGTGTGTTTTAAACGGATGTAAATAGAACTTTCTTTTAAAAAAAAGCAACAGAGAATAAATGAAACATTCTAATAATCTTAAGTAATTCATAAAGCAAAAGGACTGATTGTTGTCAGTTAAAAATCGATCATTGGAAAAACTGCAGCATTCTTATGACAACAGAATAATGCTGTCTGAAAGCTCTTACCGTATAGATTTATAATTTTCAGGGTGATTGTGAGTCATTTAACCTGTAAAATGTAATCGACGAATAACTAGTCATTTATCCCTATTTATATTATCTCAATTAGGATTATTCCCTACCTGTATAAATCGGCTCTATGGCATATCAAGCTGAATCAGATAGAGACAATACAAATTACTTCATAAAAACCACATTATTTTGACAAGGTTCACCAAAAATGAAGTTTTGAACCCATACAGGTCAAGTGAATAAAAGTGTTCGCATTTATGTAGTTTAGAAACTGAGTTTGGAAATCGCTGTCTAAAGTGGCTTCCCTTTGCATAAGACTCCCTTTTAATTGAAAAATGGACTACTACAATCTAGTTTAATGCATACTGTTATAAAATATGTGCCTAATTTGAGAATTATAAGAGATTTCAATGAAAATAATATAAAACTAGAGGCTCAGAGACTGGTCCTGTATCGCTCACCCGACAAAATGCTTCTATGTCATGCATGACCAAAAAAGATGTATTTTACCAATGAGGTCTAATGTTAAGTTATGTTCTCCATTGGCACAAGTGTTTTTTTGTTTTTGTGTGTTTTTTTGTTTTTTGTTTTTTTTTGTCTGATCCTATATAAATGAGTTATCTTTGCAAAGGACCTTCAATACATTATTTCAATACAATTAAGTTAAATTTGCTTGACTTGAATAGTTTCAAAGAAGATAATGAAAAGTATGGTTTTCACATATCGGGCTACGATGTTCAACTTTGTTCTGCACTCAAGGCCATGCTTTGTGTAGAATCAAAATGAAATGAGCACAAATTTTGTAAAGTACCTTCCGTACATCATTCCTGTAAAGTTTGGTTGAATTTGCTTCAGCAGTCTCAGAGGAGAAGATTAAAATGTGACTTTTCCCATAGGGTCCAATGTTAAACTTAAGTTCCATGCTGGAGGCCATGTTTTTTTTTTTTTGTTGGATTGAAAAAACAATTTGCAATCTTTGGTACATCATTCCTATAAAGTTTGGTTGAATTTGCTTCAATCCTTTCGGAGGAGAACATGAAAATGTGATTTTCCATTAGGGTCATATGTTAAACCTAAGTTCCGTGCTGGCTGCCATGTTTTTTTAATCAGATCTGAATGATATAAGCAATCTTTGTTAAAGACTTTTAGTACATAATTCCTGTAAAGTTTGGTTGAAATTGTTTCAGTGGTTTCAGAGGAGAAGATGAAAATGTAATTTTTCCCATAGGGTCCAATGTTAAACCATGTTCCGTGCTGGCAGCCATGTTTTTTGTCGGATCAGAAGGAAATGAGCAATCTTTGTTAAGGACCTTTAGTACACCATTCCTGTAAAGTTTGGTTGAATTTGCTTCGAACCAGTTTCAGAGCAGAAGATGAAAATGTGATTTTCCCATAGGGTCCAATATTATTCCTAACTTCCGCGCTGGCGGCCATGTTTTTTATCGGATCGGAAAGAAATGAGCAATCTTTGTAAAAGACGTTACATATATCATTCCCGTAAAGTTTGGTTGAATTTGCTTCAGCCGTTTCAGAGGAGAAAATTAAAATGGCATTTTCCGATAGGGTCCAATGTTAAACCAAATTCCGTGCTGGCGACCATGTCTTTTTTGTCGGATCGGAACAAAATGAGCAGTCGTTGTTAAGGACCTTTAGTACATCATTTCTGTAAAGTTTGGTTTCGGAGCAGAAGATGAAAATGTGATTTTTTCCATAGGGTCCAATGTAAACCTAAGTTCCGCGCTTACGGCCATGTTTTTTGTCAGATTGGAACAAAATGAGCAATCTTTGTAAAGGACCTTTCATATATCATTCCTGTAAAGTTTGGTTGAATTTGCTTCAGCAGTTTCAGAGGAGAAGATGAAAATGTAAAAAAGATATAGGACGGAAGGACAACGGACGACGGACGCCAAGTGATGGCAATAGCTCACACTGACCCTTTGGCTCAGGTGAGCTAAAAATGAATTTGTAAAAGTCCAGATGAATTTAATCGTCATATATGGAGGAAGCCACTCTTATTTATGTCGAAAAATATACTGTCATTGGTGTTAATTACACGTATGGCATGATGATTGGGAATTCAATGATTATCTCCTCACAGTTCACAGCTAACTGATTGTCTTCTACTATAATATTTTATTAAATTTAAATTGACCTTCACAAAAACATATGTCGACGATGCAAAGCTTCCTTTAAGTAGTTTATTGTACCAATTAGATTGCATGTAGTCATCAAATTTCAAACATCAAACGTGAAACGAATATCGTCCAGGATCAGGAAAGTCTTACAAAAATATAAGTATATCTATTAGTACTTCCGTAATATGTATTACTACCTCTCTATGTCTACTAGTCGTATTTGATGATTTTTGGCATTCGTAAAGTTGCAGCACGAGTTAATTTTGCGGAGCTTGTACGTCACATGCATATTTGGTATACAGTTCTTCTCTTACTATCTTTTTCTCTTTTTTTTCTTTTTTACATCTAGACGGTACTGTCAACAAACAACGAAGTGTAACGAATGGTGAACAGAGTGAGATTATTGTTTATTGTTATTTTGTTTGTTTATGGATTAATCATGGGTAAGTAAAAATAGTTGTTAGTGAAATTATTTGGAATATAGCAAAGTGCTCTCTACCAATCAGATAATTGGATTTCAGCTGTCTTATTTGTGAACCATATATGAAATCAGGTTCTTACTAAGATTTACATATTGTATTTAATATGTAAGGTTTAATAGCTTGAAACTGCTCTAGGCTGACGCTTGTACTTATTCAGGAAGAAGGGGATTATTATATTCTTCAATATACAAAGAAGAACATTTGCAACTGCTTTATATTGTTTAGTTCAATTAATGAGAAACAGGATTTTATACTTTTATAAACAAGGAAAATAAAAGAGGAATTACCTTGTCATTCGTTTCGTTATTTAAACAATTATATATGATTAAAGTGGAGATAATTTCAATTAGCCTTGTTTATTGTCAGACGTCACGGCGCTAGACAGTATTAGAATCAGAAAATGAAAATCAGAAGGCGTCCATGTTTGCCTTGCATTCCGGTAAAGCGTCCATTTTTGCATTGCATGACGGTCAATAAAGTATAACCTGTTCGTTTGATTGATATAAGTTTACGACAATATCATTGCATATTAATAAATTAACACTTAAGATCGTAATGTTCATTGATTGATTTTTCCGCTATAATATATTAAATGACATTATATACCATTCTTTAAGCGTGCTGTAGGCATGTAAATAAACACGCATCATTTTCTACATTAACACGTGAGGAAAGTTTTTATACTGGTTCTGTCGGAATAAAAGACAAAGAAACCAATTCGTTTGTAAAGTATGTCCTTCCTATATATCAGGAGAACCGCAATTATTGAATTATATTGTGAGTTTTGGTTACCGTTATGTCTATGTAGCAAGGAAATTCTGGTAATTCATCAAACAAAATATACCATTTAGGGTCGATTCAATAAATGTGTCCCTACCTGACCTTGTTGACCAATCAAATGAAGTGATGTTGTGACTTCAACAAATTATAATTCAACATCTACATTTACGTGATGTTATGCATTACATAATGTTACAGACAGTAAGTAAAAAAACGATACATTGATGACATTCACAACTAATTTTCTATTAAATAATTCAGAAATGTGTCGAAGATTTTTCCTATTTTAGTTTTTTGTATACATAATAATCTCTCACAAAACGTAGTTCCTTGCTAAATATAAATGTTATGTTTATATATTTTTGTTTTTCTTTCACTTATTTCATATGATTTGGATATACAAAAGCCATTAATAACAAAAACCAGTTCTTCACAAAAATTTCCTAAATTATTACCTAATACAATGTGTTTGATTCCTTTCATATTTTTATAGATTCCACATGAGTGAAAACATGTAATTATGTTCTGCCAAAAGGATGTCAAATATTTACAAGTAATAAATCTTCAATGAATTGACAAATTGTACAATTTGGTGAATTGGCTATCTTGCATTTACAAACAAGATTACCATTTGGTAGTATATTGTTAAACAGTTTAGATTTAAACTCTTTTAATTTATTATCGTATAAATTTCTTAAAACAAAATTATAAAACTGAAAAATAATATTTTGAACTTATTATATTAAATTCAGTTTTCTATGTAAGTTCAGAAATTGGTTTAACAAAACCATGAAGTAAGTTCTCGTAGAAAAAAAGATTTATTTACAGTATCCAGACTTAAATATGTTTTTGGAACGGTCATAGACCCTCGGATCATATCTATTGTTATTTTTGGATGATGTTTTTCTTGCACTTTCTTCGCACAATTTTATTTTCCATTCTTTTGGAATAGTATTTTTTAGCATTAATATTTCTGCCATCCAATTCATTTTACTCAATAATTTATTCCTAATTAAACTTTCGTTACTTAATCCTTATTTTCAATAATGTCTCCTATAAAAATAAATTTTGAGTCAATCCAATTTTGAAAAAAATAAAGTTTTGTTTCTAAATTTTATTAGATCATTGCCCCATAAAAACTGTTGTCTAATGTAACAAAATTGTTTATCTATAGCATTTTTGGTTTTTTTCCTTTTGCCATTTGCCATGAATGAAGAACTTGAAAGTAAAAACTATTAATTCTATCGTTACAAAATGTGTTTAAGAAATTTAAATTTTCTGTTGTGGATTAAAAATATTTAAATTTTCACCAAAATTTTCCATATAGAAAAGAGGTATGACTGTCAAATTGAAATCTAAGTTACCAATTAACCTTTTTACCCTTTTGCATATTAATGACTGGAAGAATTTATGTATATCTATCATATTTAACCCCCCTTTTTCGCATGGTACAATAGTTGTATTGCGTTTAATTTTATCTTTTTTCCCTTCAAAATATAATCAAAGATCTTTTTTACAGTTTTTTTCGACATCTCGCGGAAAATCTAAAACCTGTGCGGCATAAATAATTTTGGATAAAGCGTACGTTTTAACTACCGAAAATTTTTAGGTTTCTTTTTGTGCCACGAACTTAGCGAATTTTCTGAAGATAAAATTTTGGATATCCATTTCAGCTTTTCAGTGACCGATTTCTTTTGTGGGAAATAAATTCTTAAAGACTTAACTGGTTTATTACTGCAAACTGTCCCGTTTATTGTTTTGTTTTTGCATTTTGAATGCCAAACTATTAAACCAACTGTTTTCTCCTTGTTCAAAATTAATCCAGACAGTGTTCGAAATTCCTCTATCAAATTCAATGATATCTCGATATCTTTATTGCAAGAAGTAAATATGATAGAATCGTCTGCTACTCGAGTACTTTAAATATTTTTCTGTTTTATTTTTATTGCTTTAACATCAATGTTTTTCCCTTATCTTGACAGGAAGAATTTCTACGACAATTAAAAATATGAGTGAAGAAATTGGGCATCATTGATGAATACCCCTTAACAATTTTACTTTCTCCGGTAGCCAACCATAATTCAAAAGATGTATATATGAATTATTATAAAAATGTCTTGATCCAATCGATAAATGGTTTTAAATTTTTCCATAGCACCGAACATACAATCCCATTCTACAGCGTCGAAGGGTTTTCGAAAATCTAGGAAAAGTATTGTACCTTCGTCTATATACTTTTCACAATAATCTGTAACATCCTGAATTTCACGAATGATATAACCGATAAATTGACAAATTTAGATACCTGACTTTTGTGTAGATGATAACTATTTTTTTTTATGTAACCATCATTTAGAGAATCAAGTAGTGCTTTAGTTTTGTGGCATTCTTGTTCAGTTTTGTTTATTTGTTTTATTTTTGTCATACTGTCTCGATTCGTGTTGCTGTGTATTGCTGTGATTTTGGATTTATGATTTCCCAGTTCCTCGTTCTTGCTTCGGTATTAGTTTGCCGATGTATACTCATAAAGGCCGACTGTTCCCCAAAAACATCTATAAAATTCTACCGATAGACCGTCATATCCGAATGATTTATTCAATTTTAGACCAAACAATGCGTTCTCACATTCCTCTATTGTTAACTTCTTGCTTAATAAGTCATTGTCTTCGTCCGTCAGTTTACAATCCAAGTCAATGTTCTAAAAATATTCTTCAATGTCATTCTTGTTTACATTTTTGCACGGTATAAGTTGGAGTAAAAGTTTGTCTTGATTCTTAAAATTTCATCCATACCCAATCTTAAATTTCCTCTTTATCAACTAATTTTGTTATGTTTTTTTTAAATTGTCTAGATTTTTCGACAGCGCTAAAATGTTTAGTGTTTTTTTTTTCATCCTGTTCAACCAACTGAATTCTATACCTGACTTGTGAACCTTTTGCTTTATATAGATTTTTTTCGATTTCGTTTTCGATTGAAGTTATTCTTTCCTTGTAAACATATTTTTCATTGTTTACTTCATATAGTACCGATAGCCCATTTTCCAAATGTTCTAGAAAATTCTGTCGTATTTTTGCCTTTCTTTTTGAGTATCTAATTGACGTTTTTTTAATATTAATTTTACACATTTCCCATAAGTCTTGTGGTAAAAATTGTGAATTTGAACAAACCTTTTCATTTATAATACGATTTATCTCCCTTTGGTAATCTTTATCTAACAGTACACTATTATTCAATTTCAAATACCCCGGACCTTTATTATCGTCAACACGTGTAAATTTTAACGAGACCACCATATGATCAGTCGATTTAATTTGACATGGACGTAACATACATGTATGTCGCATGACTTGATACACATTTTAAAGTTTACCGAAATTAACCAGGTTGGGGATATTCCCATTTGGGATAATATATCCCAATTGGGATAAACAGATATATTGGTTAGTTCTAATTGGTTAGTTCTTTTATGAATTGAAATTTCATGTTTAAATGGCGCATTGTGAAACACAAAGCATGATAAACTCCATGATTTCAGTCATCAAATGACATGTTGTCATCTTCTGAATGATGTTGCATTTCACGAACAATACATTTTTAAAAACCTAAAATCATACATTTAATTTCTTCAAATTTCCAACTGATCATTATTGTAGATGATTAAATAATGGAAACAGAAAAAAGAAGAAGTCGGGGAGAACGTATTGAAAAATTGCTGAAAGTTACTTTGTTGAAATATTCAAAGCCGTTGTAGTTTCAAAAACCATACTAAAATCCTCCATTTATGTCATTTTTCCCCAAATGGTCAAAGGGAGGAAATCCTCGAAGAAATGAAATGTCATTTTCATTTGGCTTTTTCTCCATACTTCATTTATTTAATAGTCAAAAACTATTTTGATTACACTTTCACAGTATGTTTTATGCGGTTGTAAATATAATTTGCTTTGAAAAAAGTAGCAATGAATAAGTGTAAACTCTTAAAAACTTAAGTTATTACTAAATCAAAGTGACCGCTTGTTTTCAATCATAATCAGTCAGCGCAGGAATTGCAGCACTCTTATGAGAACAGAATTATACTGTCTGAAAGCTCTAACCGCATAGATTTTTAATTTTTATGTCTGATATTGCGCCATTAAACCTGTAATTCACGAATAAATAGCCATTTATCCCAATTGGGATATAACCACTTATCCGAATTGGGATGTATTATCCCACTTGGGAATATTCCCAACCTGTTAACCAAAAATCAATACGACTCATTGTGTTTTCTTTAACACAGAAGCTGTCAAAATGTATACACGTCACAAACTGACGGTGGGGACAGATTTATTGAATCGGTTCTATTGTCTATATGAAAGAATACTGACGTCAGACTAGCTTTTTGGAAAGCTAATACTTGTATGTAAATTAAAATTATCTCCACTAACTAACTCGGTGCATGGAGATATCTACGCTTCTCATTATTGTATGATGATAACGAAACGAATGACAAGTCATTTCCGCTTTTTATCAAATCTACATAATCAAACGACACTTCTAGACTTATATATACATACAAAAACGAACTAATTGCATTACATTGACTAAGAGATTTTAGGTAACTTTAACGGGGAATATATTCTGTTAATATATATATAAATTTTTCGCAGTCACATCTTGCACCACAGATGAGTATGAATGTACCAATAGACAGTGCATACCTGTAGCTAAAAGATGTGATTATAATTTCGACTGTAATGACTTCTCAGATGAGGCAGATTGTAAGTACATTAAACATGATTTTTACCTTTCTTTATTGGCTTGTCAGAGCAAACATGAATAGACAAAAACCCTATGGAATTGCATAGATGATGAGGCTTTAAATATCGAAGGTCACATATATATAAATATGGTCGTGAAACATAAGACTTAGATAGGATATTAATAAAGGGATATGGAGTAATAAGTATATAATTTCTTTTTAATTGAATGCTGATAGATACGGTATTTCCGCATGTTTTGGTTTTATCTGCACTGATGAGAAATAAGTTGTCGAAATGCGCATATGCAGAATATAAATTAACAGTAACTACGGTATTTTGTTATTCAATAAAAGTGAAATTTCAATTTTATCTATTTCGATATTTTTGGAAATGAGTACTTCTTTTACGATTACTTTTGGACTATAGCTTTCCATATTTGATTGTAAGGTTACTCCTTGAAACACGTGAACAGTATAACGACATTGGCTGTTTTTTCATGCAACTCCCGTAATTTTTGTGTTTATCTAGACATTTTAACTACATGCTTAACCTTTGACGTTGATTGGCACTGGGTGTTCCGTCATCATTGTGTATGTAACTGTCAAACAGAAGCCGCTGTTTTGGAATAGTATGCAGATTTCCAATACAAAAAAAAATAACAGAAAACATATACAAAGGCTTCGTCGCCATGAATAATGAATAATGATAAATTAATACCGCCAGCTTATTCATGATAACCTAAACCATCATTTATATTTAATCATCAATCATGCAAGTGATTGGACCGGAATTCGGAAATCTAACATCAATCCAAATATGCAATAATGGCTTTTGATAATATATCACAAATTCTTTAACTATTGTCTTAATTTGTGTTAAGTCTGATTTTCCTTGTTCCCTTCCCTTCGGTATTTGTTTGTATTTAAAATGAAATATTTCATTTACCAGTTAAAAACTCAAATTCCATTGCAAATGTATTTTTTGACAATGATTACAAGTGTAAATGTGCCGTCATACAGTACAGAACTCTGGTTTTATACATTACAGGTCCTACTAGAATTCTATGTCCAGAAGGTTTATACACCTGTGACAATGGTGACTGTGTTTCTGCTGGTGCGAGGTGTGATGGAACACATCAATGTAAAGATGGCAGTGACGAGGACAATTGTGTTCCCTCAAGTAGTCAAAGCAGGAATGATTTATCTACGACCCCTACAACTGGAGAGCAAACTGTGCCTTCATACACACTTTATCAAAGTTCAACTACGGAAAGTGTAATAAGACCTACACCAGCTACATCGATACCATATTCTTTGAATTCCAAATTTGGCCTTCATAGCACGTTTTCTGATTTTATATTAACATCAAATGTCAAGTCTACTTATTCTAAATCAAATTTTGATAGTATAGTGCCAAGCCATACAATTTTCATATCAAAATACAAAGAATCATCGGAATCTCTTTTCCAAAAATATACTAAATCGAATTTGGGTAGTATAGAGCATTCAACTAGTCTGTTATCAATGTATCAAGAATCAATATCAGAATTAATGTTTCCATCATCATCTACATATGAAACAATATCTAAATTGCATCGCATTGAAAATTCTATCAAGTCAACGGCAAGTACTGTGGTATTTTCATCAAATAAGTTATCACAAAGTCAGTTTCATCAACAGTCTTTGGCGCCTAATTTGACGACAAGTCAGATTTATTCTTCTTTTGTGAATTCTACACCACCGGTATCACTTAGAGCAACAAGAACACTTCTTACTGCGCAACATTTAAAAATTCACACACCTTTAAATACTTCGGTTTTAACCTTACAGACAGCAGTAGCATCAACGATGGCAACACCATCTTCTTACCATCAAGGATCTTCTTATACGTCAATGACATATTCCACTACAAAATTTTCTGTTTTGTCATCAGACATGACACCAAGGAAACCTCCTCCAAAGAAGGGAAATACTCCACAGGAAAAGGATAATAAAGGTGAAATATTTTGGCTCACATATATAGATTCTAATAATGATTTGCATGGCATAATTTTTAAGGTTACGGTTAAGGTTAATGAAATGAAACCCTGCTTACACTCCCACTACACTATCAAGGGAGTAGGTTATCACAAATCACACCTCTGTTTTAGCATCCTTTGGCATCAAAGCGAATGATGAAAACAATCAGCTCCCAATCATCTACTGGGTCCTTAAACTTCATATTAATCCATAAAAACAGAGATACATTGCGGGGTCTTCTAGATGCACCACTAAGCCTCTTTCTAAATTCCTAACCACTTTATTGGCTGCAGTCGGAAAAGCCTAAAAAGTAACTTTGATTCAGCATACTCCACAAGCGAGTCAATCTGATGTGGATTCTAAAAAATTCGAATGATTTCCTTGAACAGCTTTCCTCAATCAGTCAAGCACATTGCCATAACATAGAAATTTAGATTTTTCTACTCTTTATACAACTTTGCCACACAGTTAACTGAAAAAAGTAATTTCTGATTTGATACATCATTGTTTCTGCACCAAAAAAGGAGAACGCATATACACCTGTTTAGTAGAAGAGAAAGACAAAACGTATTTTATAAAGAACAGCACTGAGTCAAAAAAGAAGTACACTGAGAAAATTAACCCAGTCCTTTAATTTAAGCTTCCACTACATAGACGATGTACTTTCTCTTAATAATCCAAATTCTAAGGAATATTTACACCAGATCTATCCCAATGAGCTATAAATTTAATAGACGACTGATAATCCTTCTTCAGCTTCGTAATTACATAACATTGACAAAGATGGATATTTGAAATCTTAGCTATATGACAAACGTGATGATTTTAACTTCCCATTGTGAACTTTAATTCCCTTTCTTAGCAGCAACAGACCTAACTCTATAGCCAACGTAGAGTACATTTCACAGTTGATTCATTGCTGTCGAACATGTAGTTTATACAGTGATTTTTTTGAATTAGCAAAGAAACACTGTCTCAAAAGCTGCTAAATCAGGGCTTCGTTCGGCCTTTGTTTCATTCATCCCTCCAGAAAATATATGGCCCTCATTAAAATATCATTGAAAGATATAACATGTCCGTGTCCCAAATGAAAATGCATATGTTCTGCTAGATTTTATGTCTTCACGGATTTAAAATTACCGTTTTTAACTTGACCCTAGATTTGACTTGCTTATTAATGTGACCAGTGCCGCTAATGGAGCAAGGCATGCCTTGAAGAACAACAATAAAAGCGTTGTTCCTTTGCTTGTTTTTTACCATGTATTTGTAGAGACTTTGTCTCATGTGAATTTACTCCATATCCTTTTATTCACCATTTACCATTCTGGCGCACCTGATGTCACTTCCGATTTTTATGGGAGTTCACACTGTAAGTGCCTTAGTTCTGAATATTGTTTTTTTTTGTATTCCCGTGCATTGTGGCTATCTCATGTCTTTGTTTTTCTGTGTTTTCTTTGATTTCTGTAATGGCAACATTCCTTGTTTCTTCTGTAATCTACTTCTGTTGTTTTAAAAGACATTAAAACAATTGATTCAACTGCATTTGAAAATTAAAGAATCGGATGCGAGGGAGACGTGACAGTCGTCTGTATAACGCCATAATCGACTGACAGACATGATAAGTCATTAATAATTCGTCCATTGTACCGCGATTTATCTCCTTTTTTGGAAATGATTCTAAATCCTAAATCGTTGGAAAATTTCTTCATAACGTAGACATATATACTTTTGTTCACTCATAACGATCGATTAACAGTAATAATTCAAGAAAACAATCTGGATAGCCATAGATTACTTTTCCATATTTTTTTTTATTTTCTTTATTAAGTGAAAGGAACAGAATCGTTAGTCGAAAAGCGAATACTACAAACACGATGACAGCATAGGAAACACAAATAATCAATGGCATCACACAAATACTACACAAAAAAAAATGGATTCACACATATAGATGAACAACAAGGACCCCAAAAAATCAAAGGTGAGATCGGGTGCACCATTAGAGTAAGCATCTCCTGTTTTTGATATAAGACCCCCTCAGTGTTGAACATGTCTATTCCTATAAAGTGGTCAAATCCAGTAGAAGAAAATCAAATTTAGCTGTAAAAAGAAAGGAAATATCTATTGTCATCTGGGAAACATATATCCCACAGCAGTTCACAAGGTTGTGCTGTCGATCGTAAAACCTCATTAGTGATGACTTCAAGTAATAGGTACCCTGTTTTTTTTACCAACAAAGCTCTATCAAAGAAGTCATTGTATCGACCACATGCCGTTGAGTAGGTAATGAGTTGATAAACCCCATATGCTATCGTTGATACGATGTTGCTATAAAGAAAATGAAAGTTGGTTATTGGAGAAGTAGAGTTTGGCTTGTTTTAAAATTTTAGTTTCTTGATATTCGGGTTATTGGATGTGGTTTGTTTTCATTGATTTATTAACTTTATTACTTTTTTGGGGTCATTTAGGGCTTGCTATATTGTGTGAGGTTCCTCACTGTGTTGAAGACCGTACAGTGATTATAGATGCTTTGTTTTTTGGGATTGGATGTTGTCTCTTTGACATTTATCCTATTTCCTTTCTTTTTCATATTTGTAGTCTACCTTTTTTGACAATTCAAAATGAAAGAGTAAGGCCGATGCAAAAGTGTTTGTAGTATCTTTAATTTCGAGGTCTATATAGATACTATGAAGAAAATCCCCAATTAAAGTGGATGCTTGCTTAGGGACAAACGGAAGCTGATATTAAAGGTTTCGGCAATGTTTTGTTTTCTTTGTCGTACTTGTGTGATTTCTTTGTTTCTTTGTGCATTTGATCTTGTCATTGTCTATGCATTATTTGTTTTTGACTGTCAAGTTTGGTTCTCACTTACTTTTTATCTTTATTTTGAAGAAACCCTTTAATTAATTCAGTTTATAAGAGTGTGGAAACAGATTGAAGATTTGTTGAAAAGGCACACAGTTTGTCACATAGGAATTCCGATAGTATGTTGTCAAAGTAGTCCTCAAAACTTGTCAAATACATTTGTATATTGTCAATTAGAAAATCTAACATTTCCCTTCGTAGGCTCTCTCTTACATTTGTCACGAAAGAGATTAACAGTTTGGAAATTAATTTTGTAGAGCATTTCACAGTTTTGTATGGGCATTTGTAAAATTTTGGTACCATGTTCAAATCAGTGTCCTCATCCTTGGTCGAAATCTTAAAGGAAGCAAAAACAGAGTCATGATTCTGTAACATATCCTATTTAGACAGCGTAGGTAGTAGCTGTATAATTTGGATTGCTCTGGAAATTACAAATGTCTAGTTATATCTTTAAACAATCGACATAATGATTCTTACTTTAACAAATGACGTTAATTACAGTGAAAATGAGCAATTCGTAAAGAATGCAATTCTTAACAGTCAAAAATACTGAATGTCATGTTATAAGTAGTAACAGAGCAATAGTTGTCTATGTCTTCTTTTACGTTTCAGCATCCCAAATGAATGACAATTTTTGCAATTTTTTTCCAGCACATGCATATTATATTTGGCATTCGGTTTCTTAATACAAATTTGGTTGACACCTGCCAAACTGGGTCAATCTTTAAACAAAATAATTTCATTGTCCTATGGAATGTTTACAATCCAAATCTTTATGTAGTGACCTTATGACGTTGTAAATACGATTGTCTTTTTTAATGAGCGATACAGTGATACTGTTGAAACATGAACTCTCGTTGTAGAAAATGCCGTCGGATAATGATGTAAACAAAACTTAATCAGTAATTTCCAAAGGAGTCTTTATATATCAAAACAACAAAGGTCTGCCTAATACAAAAACTGGATGCTTTTATATGACTATCAGGTCTTCGTGACCATAAGTAGTTTTAGACGTTGTATTGGCATGTATATGGTTACAATAAACCATTAGATGATATGGGCGCATCCATTTTATGAAGAGAAGATGCAATGGAGATTTCAAAACATGGCTTACTGTGATTGGTTGTTAATAAATGTGAATTGCGTGGTTTATCTGAAACTACTATAACATGGTAATGTTTGCAAAATAATATATTATTTTTATTCTTGATCTGCCATATATGGGAATGTTTATTTCAATGGCTATATTTGGCGGTGATTTCGTGCGAAATTGACGGTGGTCACTATAAACCGAAAATTACGATGAGAAAAGCAATGGGAAGCCCCTTTTTTTTTCTTGCCGAAAGTTTTGTCGGGTAATGAAGTTCAGTAATTAAAAATGTCTGGGATGAAAATTTCTTTGGTGAATTCTGTAGACCAGGATTCGTTACTATTGTCGCCTATGGGAAAATTAATGGTTTATTGTAACCATATGAGAGCTTTATCTGTAATTTCCTAACAACGGAAACTGCCCAGTAAAATCTTTATCAATGGCGAACTCACATATCAAAATGATATGCGTTTAATGTTAATATACTGTTTATTCAGAAATTATTGTGAATAGTTTTTTCGTCATTTCAAAAAATTGCGACGGAATTGGAATCACAATTAGTAAAAGTATTGTAATTTCATACAGTGAAAAGAGAATGACTTGGTTTATTAAAAGAATAAAAAAGATAAAAGGAAACACCTACAATGGCCGAAAACAAAGTCACATGCCACAATGTATCATAGATCAGCACAAGAAAAAACAACAAATAAAAGACAAAGGCAAACGTAAATAACGATAGGAACTCGGAACAGTCAGACTTGGTACTGGCACAAGCATAAGCCAGCGGTATGAGGTATTTCTGACAAACAAATGTACTAATAAATGCTCTCAGTAATTTTCAAACTAACAGTAGTTTACATGTAAGTGTAGATTAATAAATATATTTTTATGATTGCTAAATATTGTAGATAAGGTTCTTATACCTGTTATAGCATCAGTGTTGTCAGTACTGGTTGTCATAGTAATTATTGGTATATTCGTATGGAGATGTAGAACAATTTCAAAGTAGGTACACTAATGTTCTGTAGACTTATGTAAAGGTCAGTTTTACTTTGTGTAATTTCCTGTTGATATTAACATCAAGATGTTTGGAAAAAATTGAATGGTAGGACCAGAGTTTTCAAAAACATTTGGATAAGCTCTGTGCAACAAATACCGCGATTGCAGTTTAATAATATAATAAATTTAGATACAAACTTCGGCTCCTGAAAAGCTGTTTATCAAAACACCAAACAATAATCTGTTCACCCTCAAAATACTGACTGATAATAAAAACAACAACATTTACCACAAAACATTCATTTAAACTAAATGATTAAATATGAGTAATTTATATAAGTTGAGTAAAATGATGTCTAGCTTATCAACACAGTACTGGTAATTTACAGATCAAACACATAGACAATAACAGTACATTGACTTGACATAAACACAATATAAGGATGAGGCTTAAAAACGCGGAAAAATGCGAGCCTTTGGCGAGCATTTTCACTGTTTTGAGCCGAATCCTTATATAAAGTTTATGTCAAGTCAATGTAATGTTATTGTGTTTATACTGCAACATTTAAAAAGCAAAATTTAGGTAAAATATATTGTTAAAAATGATGTTTTAAAAAGTGAAGCGGATGTCGTTACTTTGAGATGAATCCATGTTTTCTTGCAACTTCATGGAACAATCTATATAGAAACACATTGTTGACGTCATCGAGAAAGTGTTATACGGTCAGTGACTGTATATCACTTATGTTTATACAGTCAATGTAGTTTACTTACACAAATAAAGAGGTTGCAGTATAAAACTTATTACAAGGTCACTCCTTCTTCCAGCTCCTATTTGCACGGTACAAAACTCATTTTAGAAATCCATTGATATTCTTTATCAATACAAGCTAACCAACATACATGTATTACAACTGTGGTATAACTAAGGTCTTCAGGTTTCCATTTCTACAGTTTATGTTTAATCGGCGAAGATATCTTATTAGGGGTTCAAAAAAATGATAAGGTGAGTGATAAATACTTATCAATAAAAACATTTGACAGGGAAAAATGCAGCATTTTCTTGTGGATTTAATAGGTTTTATCGATATATTGTATTGCATATATTTTCCACTGGATATTCTTTCGAAAAAATAAGGGTATTGAAATTGTGAAGATACAGAAAGGGTAAATCATTTGTCAAGAGCAAATTTCCTACAGTTTTAGAGAGGAAGGTTTATTTTTGTGTATTATTTGTACATATATTTGAGATGTGCATGAATTCCCTTTTCATAATAATCTAGATGAGAAATAGCAGTTGTTGAACTCGGTATTTAACGTTATATATTTACCTACAGGGTATCTTATAGTCCGGAGCAAATATCCTACAGTATGTCAGATCGCAAATCATTTGTTCATATAGAGGAGTTGAACATTGTAATTGATTTTCATTTTTATACCACGACTTACAGCTCTAAACCAATAGGTCTTAAACTTTGCAGTGTTTCTATATAAATTGAACATGTGCAGCAACTATTCTGGTTGCATTATAAATTTTTACGGATTTTTGGGGCTAGTTGAACTTTGCCATTTTTCGACAAAATTCTATAGACGGTCATTTTTCGACAGAATTTTAAAGAGAGGGTTCCCACTTTGTGTAATCAACCTCCTCTCACAGCTTTTGATCAAGAGGTTTGAAACTTTGCACAGTATTTTTTATACATTGTACACGTGCATCTCCTTTTTGGTAGAATTTCAAATTTTTACGATATTTTACAGATATTCAACTTAATCACTTTTAGAAATATTCTATGCGAAGGGTACCGATTTTGTGAAGTCAACTTCTCTCACAGCTTTTAATCAATAGTTCTGTACATTTTCATAGTGTTTTTATATACATTGAACATGTACGCCTCCTATTTTAGTTGCTTTTGAAATTTTACCCGGATTTGAGGGATATTTGAACTTGGACATTCTGCAACAATCTTCTAAAAATAGAGTACCCATCTTGTATAATCAACTCCTCTCATGGAGGTCTGAAATTATCATCAGTTATGGGGGTCAGTTATCCTATGTACATTGAACATAATTTTACAGATAGTTCAACTCAAACATGCTGTCGCAGGGATATTTATAATAGTTTAAAGGACAAGTCTAGTGTATAATTTATAATAGAAATATCTTCAATTTCTTTTAACAAACATATTCCAACAGGATACTGTACCACATATCTCCGATACAAATCTTCTATGGTTTTGAGAAAGAACATCTTTATTTTGTGGATGTAATTTTGTGAGATTTGTGCATGTTACATGTACTTTGATTTTTTTTTTTGATAATTTGTACCGGAATCCTAATTTTGTTTGAACTTAGTTTTACGTCAAAGATTTACCAGTTGGTACTTGATTATTGAAGAACATATCTCCTACAGTATTTGTGTTTTGCAGATCATGTGCACATATATCTGAAGTTTGCAAAAAAATTTGATTTTTATATGTGACAATTAATGCAAAAAAAACAGATGTTGAGCTTGGTCATGTTTGATGTAATACCTCCCAACAGGGTTCACCATTTGTCTTGCTAACTCTTTCTGCAACTGACTTGAAATAGTTATTGTATATGCCAGATATGCATGGTTATGCATGTTTTATTTTATCATTATGAGGAAAATATATGCTGTTAACTTTTTCCGCTAAATATATATATACATGTTACGTACGTGTTATGGGGATATTACAAGCCGTCAAAATCAGTATGGACAAAGATCATTCGGTAGATACAAATGTACATAAACATTGTACGTCAGCATTTTAATAAACAAGTCACAATAAAATGACCTGCGCAAGCATTCTGAAGGTGAATCTACAGAACAACGTCAGATACGATGAACCAATCAATAAAGAGAAATAATACGTAATGTCCCGACTGATGCACGTGCACAAAAGGGGGAAATCCCAATTCAAAGTACATTTATCTATAAATAAATTAAATCAAATTTTACTATTTCTTTCAATCAATATGAAAAAGAAAGGAAATGGGGTAAATGTCAAGGAGACAACATCCCATATCCAGGTTAAAACGACAAAAAACAAAACATCTAGGGGTCACCATATGGTAGCACGGCAGTATTTATTTTCCCATTGCCGACAATAGTTAGATTTTGCAATATTTGGCTACTTTCTAAATTTGATCAAGGTTCAGAAACGGCAGTTACCTAGAGGACTTTCATACAAGATTTAAAAAATAAATGCAAAACATCCTCATGCCCGTATTGTTTTTGAGCTAGCTCAAGCTGAAGGAAGTGACCCCTGATTTTCACCTTTTGCCGCAGTGAAAAGACTAAATATTAAAAGACCCATGAAAAATTTACTGTTATACTTATTGAAGACCTTTGCCTATATTAAAGCATAATATATGTATAAAAGCTTGAAAACATTTTGCTTTCTGGTATACAATACAAATATATCCAATCACAGGCTTTAGTATATTCAGTTGAGTAGGGTACACAATTGGGCAACCTAGTGCCAGGAATAAATACTACCGTGCCACCTATAGGAATACACATTGAGCACACATCTAGTGGAAACACTTCCTGGAGCAAGATTACTCAATTTTGAGATGGCCACAAAATAGTACATTTGAATATACCCTTTGACCTTGACCCCATGTTGGATTTCAAATTTCCACCCCCATAGGCAAAATAGGCTGGCTATTTCAAGCATACCTTAAAATGGCTGACAGCCATTTCTTGGTGATATCATTGCATTGAAACATAGTAAAAGTAACAGTCATTTCAAGAAATATAGCTTAGATTATCCCTATTGTATTTAATCCATGACTTCTGTCTTCAATATCAGTCTTATATTGACACTCTTTGTTTTCAAACAAATGACTACTCCATTTCTTACAGCAAGCCTTAAATGGGCCCAGATTCTAAATGTGCATAGCAGAATTTCAAAATAATGCAATGAAGCACTTCAAAGGCAGGTTTTTTTAGTTTACGTGCAATTTTTCTCTTGCAAAATGGACTATAAAGTGAACTTTTCAACATAGTCAGCAGTGCAACAACAAAAACAGACCCCATGGGTAGATAAAAGCTCAAGTAAAGTGTTCTAAACATGGCACAATTAACTCTATATTTTCATTTAGCACAAATGAGTCTTAATTCAACTTATGGCTGGCATATGCTAACATTTTCACTTCAAATATTCAGCAAAAGTTGCATTTTTATTTAATGACGGTCAAAATTTATGTCCATAATTCACCCATTTTTGGCTTCAAATTTCAAAATTTAAGATTTATTGTGGTATTTAAATCCAATTTGTTAATTGAAATTAGAAAAGTGTATTGTAATTAACATTTTTATCCAAAATATACCCAAACTGTACAACATGATTGGAAAATTTTGCCAAAATTTGAATTTCAGCAATTTTGCATAAATTTGGGAACAATTTTCCTCTTTTTGATTTGTCGCGACTAAAATCTAAGCTCAGATATTAAAGCGTATGATTGCGAAAAGTAAAAATGCCAAAGGACACTTTTCAACCAAAATATTTCTCATTGACTGATTCCACTACATGTAGTAACCAAAACTATATGAGCATATCCATAAAAGCCTACAATTGCTGAATCAGCAATATTTCCTCATTTCTAAGCCTTTTTCTAACCTTTTGGTCTATTATTCTTCAATAAATCAGTCAAATTCACAACACTGAGTACTACAATGTTAGATTTTATATTACCAAACGAAAATTTACAATTACTCATTACAGTCCCTGGACCAGTCAACATTCCCATTTTTGCGATCCGTCACGAGTCATCGATCCGTCACCGATCATTCATGATTCAAAAGGCATCCGTCAGATCATTCATCAGTCAGCATTCATCCGTCANACAAATCTTCTATGGTTTTGAGAAAGAACATCTTTATTTTGTGGATGTAATTTTGTGAGATTTGTGCATGTTACATGTACTTTGATTTTTTTTTTTGATAATTTGTACCGGAATCCTAATTTTGTTTGAACTTAGTTTTACGTCAAAGATTTACCAGTTGATACTTGATTATTGAAGAACATATCTCCTACAGTATTTGTGTTTTGCAGATCATGTGCACATATATCTGAAGTTTGCATAAAAATTTGATTTTTACATTTTGTATATGTGACAATTAATGCAAAAAAACCAGATGTTGAGCTTGGTCATGTTTGATGTAATACCTCCCAACAGGGTTCACCATTTGTCTTGCTAACTCTTCCTGCAACTGACTTGAAATAGTTATTGTATATGCCAAATATGCATGGTTATGCATGTTTTATTTTATCATTATGAGGAAAATATATGCTGTAAACTTTTTCCGCTAAATATATATATACATGTTACGTACGTGTTATGGGGATATTACAAGCCGTCAAAATCAGTATGGACAAAGATCATTCGGTAGATACAAATGTACATAAACATTGTACGTCAGCATTTTAATAAACAAGTCACAATAAAATGACCTGCGCAAGCATTCTGAAGGTGAATCTACAGAACAACGTCAGATACGATGAACCAATCAATAAAGAGAAATAATACGTAATGTCCCGACTGATGCACGTGCACAAAAGGGGGAAATCCCAATTCAAAGTACATTTATCTATAAATAAATTAAATCAAATTTTACTATTTCTTTCAATCAATATGAAAAAGAAAGGAAATGGGGTAAATGTCAAGGAGACAACATCCCATATCCAGGTTAAAACGACAAAAAACAAAACATCTAGGGGTCACCATATGGTAGCACGGCAGTATTTATTTTCCCATTGCCGACAATAGTTAGATTTTGCAATATTTGGCTACTTTCTAAATTTGATCAAGGTTCAGAAACGGCAGTTACCTAGAGGACTTTCATAAAGATTTAAAAAATAAATGCAAAACATCCTCATGCCCGTCTTGTTTTTGAGCTAGCTCAAGCTGAAGGAAGTGACCCCTGATTTTCACCTTTTGCCGCAGTGAAAAGACTAAATATTAAAAGACCCATGAAAAATTTACTGTTATACTTATTGAAGACCTTTGCCTATATTAAAGCATAATATATGTATAAAAGCTTGAAAACATTTTGCTTTCTGGTATACAATACAATTATATCCAATCACAGGCTTTAGTATATTCAGTTGAGTAGGGTACACAATTGGGCAACCTAGTGCCAGGAATAAATACTACCGTGCCACCTATAGGAATACACATTGAGCACACATCTAGTGGAAACACTTCCTGGAGCAAGATTACTCAATTTTTAGATGGCCACAAAAAAGTACATTTGAATATACCCTTTGACCTTGACCCCATGTTGGATTTCAAATTTTCACCCCCATAGGCAAAATAGGCTGGCTAAAAACTGCTATTTCAAGCATACCTTAAAATGGCTGACAGCCATTTCTTGGTGATATCATTGCATTGAAACATAGTAAAAGTAACAGTCATTTCAAGAAATATAGCTTAGATTATCCCTATTGTATTTAATCCATGACTTCTGTCTTCAATATCAGTCTTATATTGACACTCTTTGTTTTCAAACAAATGACCACTCCATTTCTTACAGCAAGCCTTAAATGGGCCCAGATTCTAAATGTGCATAGCAGAATTTCAAAATGATGCAATGAAGCACTTCAAAGGCAGGTTTTTGTAGTTTACTTGCAATTTTTCTCTTGCAAAATGTACTATAAAGTGAACTTTTCAACATAGTCAGCAGTGCAACAACAAAAACAGACCCCATGGGTAAATAAAAGCTCAAGTAAAGTGTTCTAAACATGGCACAATTAACTCTATATTTTCATTTAGTCCCAAATGAGTCTTAATTCAACTTATGGCTGGCATATGCTAACATTTTCACTTCAAATATTCAGCAAAAGTTGCATTTTTATCTAATGACGGTCAAAATTTATGTCCATAATTCACCCATTTTTGGCTTCAAATTTCAAAATTTAAGATTTATTTTTGTATTTAAGTCCAATTTGTTAATTGAAATTAGAAAAGTGTATTGTAATTAACATTTTTATCCAAAATATACCCAAACTGTACAACATGATTGGAAAATTTTGCCAAAATTTGAATTTCAGCAATTTTGCATAAATTTGGGAACAATTTTCCTCTTTTTGATTTGTCGCGACTAAAATCTAAGCTCAGATATTAAAGCGTATGATTGCGAAAAGTAAAAATGCCAAAGGACACTTTTCAACCAAAATAATTCTCATTGACTGATTCCACTACATGTAGTAACCAAAACTATATGAGCATATCCATAAAAGCCTAAAATTGCTGAATCAGCAATATTTCCTCATTTCTAAGCCTTTTTTTAACCTTTTGGTCTATTATTCTTCAATAAATCAGTGAAATTCACAACACTGAGTACTACAATGTTAGATTTTATGTTACCAAACGAAAATTTACAATTACTCATTACACCCTATAGGTAGCACGGTAGTATTTATTTTCCCATTGCCGACAATAGTAAGATTTTGCAATATTTGGCTACTTTCTAAATTTGATCAAGGTTCAGAAACGGCAGTTACCTAGAGGACTTTCATACAAGATTTAAAAAATAAATGCAAAACATCCTCATGCCCGTCTTGTTTTTGAGCTAGCTCCAGCTGAAGGAAGTGACCCCTGATTTTCACCTTTTGCCGCAGTGAAAAGACTAAATATTAAAAGACCCATGAACAATTTACTGTTATACTAATTGAAGTCATTTGCCTATATTTAAGCATAATATATGTATAAAAGCTTGAAAACATTTTGCTTTCTGGTATACAATACATTTATATCCAATCACAGGCTTTAGTATATTCAGTTGAGTAGGGTACACAATTGGGCAACCTACATGTGTAGTGCCAGGAATAAATACTACAGTGCCACCATATGGTCTTCAGCACAGTGAGGAAGTACGTAAGTATAGCATACGAAATCAATCATTGATCAATACTTACAAATCGCGATATTTACGTATAAATATGGATTAATTTATAGGATTCTTACAATTTTTTTAAATGTCGCAAAAGATCTAAACAGACACAGAGAGCGTCCTTAATTTCTTCCTACGCAAAATGCTAGAAATATTAGCGGCATTTATATCAACATGAATTATATTCAGTCTAAAAGTTAAAGGGATAACTGTTTGATTTTCAGGGGGAGGGGCTTGGGCTATTTTGTAAATAAATAATTATACCCCCCGCAAACAAAGTTTCGGGGTATATAGGAATCACCCCGTCTGTCTGTCTGTCTGTCCGTCCGTCTGCCCGTCCGTCTGTCTGTCTGTCCACACTTCTCGTTAGCGCAACTCCTTTTAAACCACTTGAAGGATTTTGATGAAACTTTACACAAAGGAAGGACACTATATGGAGATGTGCATGAAGAAATATTGTAATCCTCTTGAAAAGTTGTTTTCAAAGTGTTATGAAAATTCTCTAATGCTTATGATTTTTGTGTAAAATGTCAAATAGACAAAAAAAGGTGAATTTCATATTTGTCTGATTTAGACAGAGTATTTTCATTGGAATCCTTGTGAAAAGTTCCTTCTATAAGATTAAATCATTGTGTCAATTCTTGTATTGTGTCCACACTTGTACTATGTCCACACATGTATTGTGTCCACACCAACTTAAATTTGCACTGACCATATCGATCCAGGTTTCAATGAGCGGGGTGTATATTTGGCTGCCATTTGGCGACAGCTCTTGCCAGTGAAAATAAATATTCTTATCCTAATTTTCATGAAAATAAATAATTCAATTTTAATTCGAAGAATATTTTTTTAATTGCAAATGGAAATGACATTTGGTGAAAATAAATAATTTGTTCGAGATTTTCACGAAAATAAATAAATTTTCTGGGCAAAATCGCCCAAGCATCCCCATGAAAATTAAAAGGGTCGTCCCCTAAATTATATGCCGCAACAGGTTTATAATACAATGCATAGTCTCTGGCCTAGGCCGAATTCTTCTGCCTCTATGATAAAAGTATTACCTATTTATCGTTTATCTTTTCTATTTGGACTTTTTTTATTTTTTGTTATTTTTTTTCTGTTGCCCAGTCCAGGTCAACAGCAAGAATTAAAAAATAAAAGTTCAAATAGAAAAGATAAACGATAAGTAGGTAATAATTTTACCATAGAGGCAGATTTCGGCCTGATCCTTCACGTCTTCTCAGATATATGCAAAATTTTAAAAAAAAACGTCCCTCGCCAAATACAAATTTAACAATATGAATTAAACCTGAAATTACATTAGGAGTTTAAAACAAAATTAGTAACACAAAAACAAATATTATTAATATGATGTTGAGATACCCGTTTCGTAGTTACCTTTATAAAGATTTGTATCATGTATACTCATGACATCAACTCCTCATGAGGGAGTATTGTGCTTTATTATTAAATAAATAGATTTATATATTTTCCCTGCTATCAACTACATCCGACAAAGCAAATGCATTTTTATCGATCATTTGTTTGTTTACTTTAGTACACGTTTCATTGTTTTCTATTTCTAAACCGGGAGGTGTGCGTGTTTAACGTGATTTGATTAGATAGTAGCGTCTCTGAGTAATTATTTAAATCGTGACGTACGATGTTTGCTTGAATTTGGAATTTCCAAGGTCATGTTTGCGCAGGTCAGGTAACTCGTCCATGCATTGTCCATACTGAATTTTGACGGCTTTTAATGTTGCCTCCAACGGTTTTCTATCGACTTTCAAAAAAGCCACCTCAATTAAGGCAAACATTGCAGATTTAAAATGTGTATTTCAAATATTCCGTGTTGACTGATTGGTAAAAATAGTAGTATCCATGGAAAAGAAACCAGGTTTGCTGTCATATTGACAGCTTTCCTCTTGGTTTGATTATTTTTATGTCATAATATTTATTTTGTAAGCTCATAGAACAAAAAAAAGCCTATGGTTTGTTTTTATTGTAGAAAGATTACCAGTGACATCGAACTAGACAACAGTGCAAAGAAGGGACTTTAAAGATGGTTGTTTTGTTATGTGATGTTCAGGATTTTATTTTTGGATAAATATTAAATCATCAATATATTTTGTCGTATAATAGAATGTCCAAGTAACGAATACGATAGAATTTTTTTACTCGGTATATGCACTAAATATCGATACCAGCAAGCGATGCTCATCGTAGTCGTTTTTGAAATCTTCAGTTTGGGACAGGGTTATACATATTATGTCATATACATGTCGATGATATTATTATTACAAGTGTTATCTTATAGTAAATCCGTTTTATTTTTTTCTGTTAGGATTGTTACAGAATAATACCATTTTATAATATGCTGCAATTCCAATAAATACCAAAAGACGGTAGTCAAGTAATCCATAACTTATCTATTACTTTGTTTTGTTCTGTATTTTGCCTAGAAGGGTATGACTGTATCACATTACAACATGGTTTAAGCACAGAATAAAAGTAAACAATAAGAGGATATGGAATAAATGTGCATTAGACAATGTCCCTACAAAAACATTGCAGAATCAAGCAATCTGAGACCTGAGACCTTCAACAATGAGATTTGTTCAAGATGACCCTTAGCACCGGTTTGATCGGAATTTATTGCTAAATAACGAAATACCGAACTAAATGTAATTTTTTTTTCTGTATATGGTCATTTCGACAACTTATGTATCTTCAATGCAGATCAAATCTAAACATTTGGAAGACCATAAACTCAAAGCTGTTTAAAAATGGATAGAGAACATGATCCAAATGCCAAAACCAGCCAAGGACAGAGCTTTGTATGAAGGAGATACTAATTGTCAAGCCACGTCTAATCAATGTTTTATCTAGCCAATGGT
This sequence comes from Modiolus philippinarum, assembly GCA_002080025.1. Taxonomy (NCBI): domain Eukaryota; kingdom Metazoa; phylum Mollusca; class Bivalvia; order Mytilida; family Modiolidae; genus Modiolus; species Modiolus philippinarum. The sequence continues at coordinate 75,510 of MJUU01048830.1, forward strand.
GTATTCCTTCAAACTGTTGTGTAGTAAGTTATGTTTTAGTTGGTGTTCTTATCCTACTTCCTGGTTATTACCAGAATGGTATTTTTGGCGATTATCTGTTGACAAATAACTAAATACCGAAGATACTGTGAATTTATTTTCTGCATATGCGCATTTCGACAACGTATGTCTCTTCAGTGCAGATAAAATCTTAAAGTTTGGAAGACCATAAAGTCATTTACAAAATCTCAAGTGGCTGTTATTTGTAGTTGCTGAGAAAAGTGTTACAACATTTTTTACATTGACAGTATTTGTTTTTTTAATCGTCAATTTAACAACCATAGGAAAAAGAAAGGAAACGGGGAATGTGTCAAAGAAACAACGACCCAAAGGGGAGTAATAACAACTCAAAGCCACCATAAGATCTTCAATGAGCGGTGAGGAAACCCCACACCCAACGGCAGGTCGGAGTTGGCCCCTAAATAAAGAGTAATCAAGTTCAGCGAAATAAACATCATCCTAGACTCCCATAGACATAAAGTGAACTAACTAGAAAACAGACAAGGACGCACAAAGGCTTAATAAATTTCCTGCTGCGTCGGGGTTAAACTAGTTTTATTGGATCCAAACCTTCCCCCTATAGCCAGTGTGATAAATCAAAAAAACAATCGTAACAACAGTAAAATTCAGTTGGCAACAGGACTGAGTCAATTATTAAAAATGAAATTGAAAGAACTAAATATATGGACATAAACATGAAATCACAAGAGACTACTAGTAGTTAACTGACATGCCAGCTCCAGACCCATTACCAACTGACAAATTAAGTTATGTACCCTCAGTATACAGCTTCCA
>MJUU01048830.1:77571-115147 GCA_002080025.1 Modiolus philippinarum
CAGGTTTAGCCTGTAAAGATGTAGCTGTTAGAAAATGTATGTTTGTAATTTCATTTTCCGTTAATTGGGTTAATTGAAAAGTATTTGAACTGGTAATTTCTTTTTGGAGTACTTCTATATATATCGTTTACGACAAACTATAATGATGTTATTAGCAGCCTTATCAGCTGGAACAAAAACGAGTTCCTTGCCAAATTCTTTAAGTTTCTTTTGGATGCGAGAAACGGTTGGTTTGTTTTTGTTGTCATGGCGGAAATGTTGTTCGAAATGTTTAATTCGGATATCGACAATTTTCATGATAGCATTGAAGAAAGAATCTAAAGATTTTTTGTCAACGTGTTCACGTTTAACCCAATTTTTACAATAAGTCCTTGTGAGTCGTGGATGGTATTACGACAATCTTTCCAATTAATTTTAGAAGGTGGCCTATATTTTGGACCTTTCTTTAAGAAATTAATAAGCTCTTTGTCCTGCAAGATGTTGAGATCTCCTGTGATAACATGTTTGCCTCTGATTGAATGCATATTAAAACTGAAAAGAAACATGTGATGGGTTATAAAATCAATGTATATGTGTGAAGTTCGATGCTAACAACACATGTAATGAAAATATTCATGTTTGGCTAATTGCTACATTTATAAGTCTGAAGTCTATAAAGCAAACTTAATGAAATTAAAAGTGGTTGTGATCATAACCCACACAGCCTTTACCACAAAGAAGTGAATAGACAATAAAACAGCAAACCAAAAGGTAAATTCGGAAATTAAAATTAAAAACAGACTTAAAGAAAATGGCAATTAAATCGAACATAAAATGGAAAATAGAACAAAATAAAACGAGTCTTGTGCTAATATCAACTACTTTGACGTCTAATGTTGAAAAGTGGTTTTAATCATAACCTACACATTAAGAAGTGAATAGATAGTATTTACATAATAAAGTAAAGGAATAAGAAAACAACAAACCAAAAGGTAAATTCGGTATTTAAACTTAAGAACAAACTAAAAGAAAGTGGCAATTTAATGGAAAAGTAGAAAAAAAAATAAAATGAGTCTTGTTCTTATATCAACTACAAATTTGACGTCTGATGTCTAACCTGAATTGTTCACTTTGATATCAAAGATTACTTTTATGTGAATTTGAGATGATTGATTTTTTTTTCAAAATTTTACGAATAAGCTTAATGCGCAGCGGTGATTTTACATTATATGTCACACAATAACTTACTACTTTCAGCAATGAAATTTCTCCTGTACATATAGTATATAACAAAATTTTGGTTTTTGCGAATGGCCATTTCGAGAGTTTATGTATCTTGCTTGCAATACGAATAAAATACTTAGAAGACTTAAAATTCAAACATTTGTAGTCTCTGATAGAGAACAAAATTTACAAAGGGGCTAAAGAAACACAAAAAAGCTAAGGGAGGATCTTTGAACAAGACGGATATTCCTTAGTTTTTTTTGTTTTTTTTTAAATTGATAAAGTTGAGATAGTTTAACTTTAAGAATAATCGGTTAAATGAAATTGATAACGTTTGGATAGTGTTCCTGTTAAGAATAATCGTTTTGATGGTCATTTTAAACATTTTTTTGAAATTATGGATTTCCTATGTTTGGGTTCTAGTGCTGCTGATGAGGAATTAAATTCCGAAATGGCCATACAGCTCATTAAAATTATTGCAGTTGGAGTTAACATATGTGTCATGGTCTCATGTTCACTTACTCCATATCCTTTCGTAAAAAATTCAGCACTGAAGTTCTTTGCAACTGGGCTGGTGATATTACCGAGAACCCACAGTCCACAAGCAGTTCGAGGCATCGACTCAGCGGTAATACAATACTGGTAACAATACACCGAAATTGCAGATAATATGCGTTTCAATAATAGATGGCGATTTCGACAATAGATGGCGTTTTCGACGATAGATGGCGTTTCAACAATAGATGGCGATTTCGACAATAGATGGCGTTTCAACAATAAATGGTGATTTCGACAATGCCGGACCACCTGATGTCGTTTCGGTTTTAATGGGAGTTCACACTGTCAGTGCTGAAGTTTTTTGTGTTGTCTTGTTAACTTTTAGTTTTGGCTTCGTCAGTGATGTTTGCGGTACCGATTTGTCCTTGTCCGTGTTTGAAAACTGAAATGATTACAAAAGCTCTTGGTACTGTCTGAGGGTTAGAGAAGTTACATGTACATGTACCATGGTTCTCTATTGGTTTTGTCTCAGGGTTAGAAAATGACAATAACCAATCAGTAATCTTACAGATCTTTCACAACATATGCCTCACTTGAGTATAGTCCTTTTATTGTATTCGAATGTTGTGAAGAAAATGTCTACTGTTAATTGTGAATATATCGGCAAACGAATACGGAAGCAAGAAGGAAGAAAGGGAAATTCTAAAATCATAAATCCAAAATAACAGCAATTCATATCCAACACGAATTGAGAGATTATGACAAAGACAAGACAAATAAATAAAGATGAACAAGAACGCCACATAACTAAAGCACTAGCAGTGTGAACTCCTTCAAAAATTTTCTTTTGGAAACTGTAAAAAGCTTTTGGTTTTTGGTATCTTCTGGTGTTCTGTTGGATAAGATTTATTCTGTATTCTTGACTGTGCATTTTGCTTGTAGCAAATTGACAGTTCGACGTATTTTGTTGTGTACACATTAAAAGGATACTGTACATGTATATATTGTATATTATAATTTGTCGTGTTGACAATACTGAACATTCAAATAGCCTTTTGTTTCACTGTGTTCAAATGAAAGTCAACTTGCTAGGAATAGGAATTGGTTATTCGAACTGTGCATTTTGACCTGGCTACTTAAATAGAGCAATTTGCAGTTTTGTGTTCTTTTGCTTCATAGAAATTGCAGAATCCAGTTAGATCATTTATTATGTTTTATACCAGTGAATCAGTCAATCTTCGGATTGTGAAACTGTGTTATTCCGAGGCGCCACTTGATATATTCATTTTTGTTTGATCATTTGGATAATATATGTTCATTGCATTTTAAGTGATTTTTTTGTATATAGTTCTATTTGCATTGTGTTAATTTTAGGCTACCCTACTGTAGCATTCTAGAAACGGGAATCCAGAGTTATTTTGATAACGAGCCTCTTTTGACCGCTCTATGTTCTTTACACGTTACAATTGAAAGACTAAGAAAACAAAACATTGACAAGCAAATAACCAAAAGAGACTAAAGTTACACCAAAATTAGAGCTTTGCACGAGAGGGATGAATACGCAACCAAAAAACGCGATAAACCAATATTCATACTACTGCAAGAAGAATCATTTATACAATTTGCCATAACAAAGGGTATACTTTTAACTTCGGGAATAAATTATTCGTAAACAAGCAGAAGCACAGAAAAAAATGTACAAGGCAATTATTTAACATGACCGTACATAAAACAACAATTCAACACGAACATGTACACAATGTATATCTAGAGTTGCAGTTCTTTACGGTTGACATCACGATCTTGTAGATCACTATGGGATATCTGTTTCCCTGATTACAACAGATCTTTCCCTTTACAGTTAAAGTTTGTGTTTTCCTCTACCAGATTTAACTTTACTATCAGAGTTGACATTTTCAACACGGCGGGTGTCAGGAGATGCTTCCCTTACCGGTGAACCTGATCTCACCCGTAGTTTTTATTTGGTCCGTGTTGTTCATCTGTATATATGTCTTCATTTTTCTTTTTTGTCTTATATTCATGTGGTGTCCTTGTTTCTTAGTGTTTCCGATGTTGCATTGTCCATGAATTGTTCGTTCTTTTGATTGACGATTCGGTTCTCACTTACTTTACTATATTAGTGTACCTTTTTCTTGGTTTTACCTCTTGGCAATTGCATGCATCGTCGTAACAAACAAACATCTATATCAATTAAACTAATATGTTTTTTATTCAAGCGATCATGCATTCTGCATCTGGTTTGAAATAATACCATCACTTAAGATAATTAAAAAGTATGCATGAATGCTCGTTAGTGTCTGACAGGTGTCCAAATCGTATGAAACATCATATTAAAGTGCCCATAAGTAAACATAGTGTATCTTTTTACTTGACCGAATTACATAATACTGCGTAATTTACAAAAGTATAACTCATGAGATGAACAAGAAGGTAAGATTTGATTAACTATTTATTTACTTATTTTGTCACTTTTTAAAACTTTGAGTGAATTAATTTTAGCAATTTTCAAAAGAGATATTCAGTAAATGTTTCAATTAGTATTCATGTGAAGGAAATAAAAATGCTTTTGTTTGTTAGTTTTTGTTTTTGTTTTGTTTTGTTTTTTTTGTGTGTGTGTGTGTTTCTTTTTTGTTGTTTTATTTTGTTTTTGTTTGTTTGTTTTTAGGGGGTCTTTTTACATTCTTGTTATATGAATTCCTCAATGTTTGCTTATTTTGAATAAAATTTACTTTTCGCATCTGAGACAAAACTAATTACATACTATTTTAGTGTTTGGCTTTTATTTTTGTGAATATTTAGTATGCTTATGTTCCAATATACATAGGTATTTACAAAAATGATAGTCAAGAGACCCGAAAGAAACGTTACTTCTACTGATGTTTTTCAAAAGATCGTATTTTGAGTTAAGCTTAAGCAAAATTATAGAAGTTTGACTACTTTGCCATGAACCTAGATTTTTTAAGTCTTCAAAGTGGTATATTTTCAAAATTAAAATTTCTATTATTGTGTTACAATAAACAACCCTCACTTTGGCGATTTTTACTCAATCTTAACTATCCAAAAGAGATCGAAATTAAGGATACTTCACACTTTCACATCGACCTCATTCCTTGACATTTATCTTGAGATTGACACAGAGGTAGACTACAAACAAAGCTATATAACAAACGCGATGACAAACACTTTTCAATAGCCAATTCCTTTTTCTTTGTAGTAAAATTACATCAGCACAAGTCTATGGAATGTACATCTCCTAGTTCATTTTCTATTCAAGGACATGTGGTCCTGAATAAAGCCCGGTAGCTCCGTCTAAAAATGCTATTTAAACAATGGTATGCGTGACGAACAACAATTAAGACGTTGTTCCGTTGCTTTGTTTTACCATGTTTTTATAGAGACTTTGTCTTATGTGTATTTACTCCATATCCCTTCATGCCACCGATAACTTGAAGTCATCACTTCAGACAATTTACAGTCGACTTCACGATCTCGTGGACTGCTAAGGGATATCGGTTTCCCAGATGACAACATACATATTTCTCTTGAACAGCTGAATTACGTGCATCAAAAATCAAACTGTTATTTTACGTCTGATGATTTCTCTTTCCCTTTTCTATTTTTTATAATAACTTTCAAGGTTAATGTGTATCATCAAACATTTTAGAAACAAATTTGTCCCCTGACTATAGTTAAGTTTGTCGATGTCTATGAACACCTAAAACAATAAAATAAAACTTTTCAAGTAAATGAGGTGAATAACTTGTTCATAAGCTTTTTCTTGCTCAAAGAACCACTTAAATCAGTAAAATAGCAACAAAATTAAGAATAAAGGTCACAACTTGTTCATGTGAACAAGATGTCTAAAAACGTTCTTGGAATTTGACATGAGATGCTGAGTACCATGCCAATACATAACGACGGTTAGTAAACCCTTTGCATCGACTATTTCAGTAAACGACACAAAAAAAAGTGTGAAGTGAAATCGAATACAGTGTAAATCATTAGTTTAGAGATATTTTGAAGGTCTTAGTCCATTTGTTCAAAAAAAATTTGTTCAAAAAATAAAATAAAAATGATATGCCATCGGTCATCTTTTCCTGTTATCAGGTTTTGAAAATCAGCCCAAATTCAGTATTTGTCAGCAATATTTACAACTGTGAAAACATAATTATTGTTTAGCTTTCATATAAAATAAATATCAGATAAATTTTTTAAAATCTTTTGATATTTCAGAGGTACAAAAATGTATACACTTCAGCTATATGTTGAATTGAAAAAATCTATATGTCACCGTTTGATTAAGAGAGATATTTTTTATATAGTTTTCGAAATAGACAATATTTAGGGGAAAGGGGAGCTAATTCACGGGAAAGTGTATGTCAATCTATTATAATATTCCGGCTTGTAAAGTCAATTCCGCTTCCAACTTGTGTTTCGCAAATACGCCAATCGATTGCGCCGTGTATTTGTGCCGATCTACCTTAAATAGTTAATTGAAGGGGTGGACCTTGGTAAGCCTAAAATTTTCCAATCGCTTAATTTTTCAGTATTCCCAGTATTGATACTACTTATGATCATGTCAACTTTAAGCAATTTTCAACAATTTTTACAGTCCCGTAAAGATACCCTGACTTGACCTCGGTGTATGAAATTAGCTCTTATTAAATTTGAACTGGATATAAAACTATTTCAAATTTAAAAATCTGTTGTATAAACATATGTGAAAGTAAGCATTAATAATTATGGTAAATTTTAACAGTTTGAACTGAAATGCATGGGTGTTTCGAACAGTGTAGGCTGCAAATTTTACTCTATTTTGATCAGTATTAAACATTTACTCTATTTTGTATTTTTTTATTTAAGTATTAAACACCTCTTATAAAGAATTGAGTCGTTAAAATATCACCAAAACTGAGAATAGAAAGAAAACAAGATATTGAAACAACGGCAGTAGAATACCGAAGGAACAAGGGAAGCGAAGACCACAAAAATCGAAATACAAAGACATGGCAAAAACGGCAACAGAGAAAAACAAAGACAAAACGAGGACGTGAGACAGCTACAATGCACAAAAAAAAGACGACATTAAAAACTAAGGCACTCATAGTGTGAACTCCCATGAAAACTGGGAGTGACATCAGGTGCTCTGGAAGGGCAAGCATGTCCTGCTTCACTAGCAACACCTGTCACACCATCAGTGAGGTATAAATTGTTTTGAAAGTTCTTATTTGTAGCTGATTGGAATTGCCATTTTCTAACCCTTAGAAAAAAACCAATAAAAATCCATGGTACGTGTTACTTCTCTAACCCTAAAACAGTACCAAGATAAAATTTGAAAATCTGTTATAAGTCTCTCGAGTATTCAAACATCATACAGGACAAACCAGTAGCAGAAACATCACCAAAGAAGACAAAACTAAAATTTTACAGAATGATATACAAGACAACACAAAAAACTAAAACCACTGACAGTGTGAACTCCCACAAAAGCCGAGAGTGACATCAGGTGCTCCGGAAGGGTAAGCATGTCCTGCTCCGCTAGCGGAATCCGTCACACTATCAGTGAGTCAATCCAGGGTTGAGTCAAAACCGGTTATGTCAAATCCGTGAAGACGTGAAATCTAGCTGAAGATGTCCGTTTTTATTTGGGACAAAGACACATGAAAATATATTAAAATTTTAGAAACTTCTACTGTTCCATCTTTTTTTTCGAAATTTAGAATAAAGTATGTAAAAATCAATAAAATTTCTTAATCTATGCTTTAAATTACCTCACTTGCAGGACGTTTACAGATTTTCATTATTTCCAGATATCATCAAAATTTTAATTATACATATGCAATTCTTCTTTTTATTGATTTAAGTATAAGAAAAGTGAAAAATTGAGTTATCTCCTCATACCCCGTATCTACCCCCCCCCCTAACTAGCAGTCCATCTAAGAATCAGGCAGATAGCATAAGAGTGTTAGCACATGAGTAAAAAGCACAAACTTTGGAACGTGGACAAAAATTAAAATAATCGCCAAAACATTGTTTTTACAAAGTATGATTTTTGGTTTTGACTTTTTGAAATATGATCATTTAAAATTTGGTTGCATTTTACAAAAAAAAAATTTCCCATCAAATTTTCAACAATATGGCCAGTCAAAAATTATCTTTGTACTTTACACATAGATGTATATAAATACCATCCAGAATTTGCCTTACAAAAATCCCTTTAAGCATCGTTTTATTTCGGCCTCTAGTAAGTGTTCTACCACTAATTTATCCATCCATTTAACTAGCTCACTTACTTGTATATAGGAACTGGTTAATAAATATTGTGAAGAAATTATCAAAACTCTAATTACTTTTGGAGTGTAAAAAATTCTATTGAAGTTTTAAATAAACTACGAGATGTAGACAGGAATAAAAGCCCTGTCCTTGAAAAACTGGAGATTTCTGTGTATCGTGTGCGTTTTTGTCACATGTAAATTCACTCCATATCCTTTCATATTTTTCTACGATCTATTCAAAGACCAGTTTCCTCCATTGACAGTTATAATTTTTCAACACTTAATACAACCCTTCCTAATAATTAGATTAAATCAAATTTGGAAGAACTCATTAGACGGGCTTTTAAATTTTCTCATTTGCAGATCATTTGTTCTAAAAAACCAAGGATTCTTCTCTAATATTACCTACAATAATCATTGTTCCTGGACATGTGATGATATGATTAATGCACTCAATCTTTTGCTAGAAACATTTTTGTTCGTTTTGGCAACACTATTTATCAACAGGTCATTGATATTCCCATAGGTAAATTTGTGCACCTCTCATTGCAGATCTTTTGCTGTTCTGTTACGAACGAGACTTCGTGAAAAAACTTCAAAACGGATACATACCAAACAGTGATAAACTTATTTCTATTTTCAATAACAGCAGGTATTTGACGTTTACAATCTCCAGTTTTTCGATTATGTAGACATCATTTACCCAGTGATCTGAAACTAAATAAAGCTAACAATGACTCAAAATACTGTCCTTTTCTGGATCTAACTATCATTATTGACTCTGGTAAAAGGAAAACTAATATATATGACAAAAGGGATGATTTTGATATCACTATTATCAATTTCCCTTTCCTTGACGGCGACATTCCTCTAGCTCCATCTTACGGGGTGTATATTTCTCAACTAGTACGATTCGCACGCGTTTGTTCTACTCTTGACGAATTTAATGATCGTAACCTTACTATCACAGCCAAACTTTTACAACAGGGTTGCAGATTTCATAAGTTCTTGAATACTTTTAAGAAGTTTTATTATAGATGAACATTTAATATCTAAATATGGCAGATAATTACTATGGGTATTTCTAATCCTCGTTTTTACGGAAATGTTGTTACAAAATGCCAAAACTGATTAAAGATCCAGAAAAGATGGGACGTAACCTACATTCTATACGTATTAGGGGATATCGACAAGATACTCTGCTTGCATCCGTAATATTAGCTTCGAGATCTATAGACCTGACAATTTTACACACATACTGGCCTCTCACTGATATTTCGGATGTCTACTGAAATATATGATGATTCTTGACCAAATCCTTTAGGAAGTTTTGAGATTGATTTTTCTTCCGTTGTGCGACATTGTTTTACCAGCAGACTGGGTTCCTTCGGCTAGCTGGCAGTTAAGTGGCAAGCATCCCTTGATCCATTTTTCAAAATTACGTATTGCCATTTTCTCTCCTTCCAAGATTGTGGTCATGGAGTCAGTAGTCTACCTGTATTTGGGTTTTATTCGTATGTGTATTATACTATAGGGAAACGGGACTGATAAAGGGGAGGTTTGGGTACCCATAAACAGGTTTCACCCTACCGCTGGCTTTTGCTAGTGCCGGTACCAAGTCCGGCTGTCCCGAGATCCTATCGTTGTTTACGTTTGTCCTTTGTCTTGTTTGTGTTTTTCCTGTGTAGTTCCCACGTGGTAGTTCCCTGGAAGATTGTGGCATGTGACTGTTATTTTCAGCCATTGTAGATTTTTCCTGTTATCCCTTTGTTACATTAAGACCTTTAGAAAGTTCGGTTCGAAATTTTGATATGCCGCTCACTGTGGATTGGAATTTAATACATATCTTTATATATATATTTGAAGAACGACAAAACAAAAGCGTTGTTCCCCTTGCATTGATAGAGATTTTGTCTCGTGTGCACTTATTCGGTTATACTGTCATAATTTTCTTTTCCGTGTTTTTGCTTCTTTATTCAGTTTCTGATGTATTAACAATAAAAAGGAAGGAGGGAACGAGTTACAACTGATTATAAATTCACGAAAATGAATTATCCATCCTTTTAGTATTACCTTAAGTTTACAAAGTTATACACAGTACAATATATATGTATTTGCACGTAGACAACATGTGATACATGAAAAAATGTGATTTACTGTTGCTTTGGGGATGGGTGCTATTCTGTATGGGTCAAAAGTCATTATTTAATATTCATTTATTTATTTAATGATTTCATAAATAAATATACAATATGTAGCTGTAAATATGCCATCAGTATACATATGAATATAGATACGGATATTTTTCATGTGACTGATCTCTTTTGTGTGTCTAACGAATAATATTTGAACTGAATATGTTCCAGACCATACGCGTACGGTCCGGACCGTATGAGTATACGTGTACGGTCTGCTACGAGCTGGACCATACGCATATATTTAGACCGTATGAGTACAAAGAAAAAGACAGGCACTACGCTCGTTATTCAAACAAAGAAGTAGTTACAGTCAAAATTGATAGCACTAACTACAGCTGAAAGCCGTATCTATAGGTCTTTATGAAAATAATAAATTACAAATATAACTGAAATGAATTATAGAACAATTGAAATAAAAAAACCCACATTTTCACACACATTGTATAGGTGATACATAAACTTCATTTTTACATTGAGAAGTTTTGTTCGTGGGTAGGGGGTATTCCTTTTTGGAACGATGTAATTTTCGCTGTTATCTTTATTCAGTCGTACCTTTACGAGATTTAAGGATTTACATCCTTTTTGGGATAATTGGGAAAATGTTGCTGTTCCTTATCGGTGTTATTCAATGTTATTCAAAACTTAATTACAGTAAAGTAAATTCTGATTTTCTCTTATATTTTCATTAAAATAACGATTTTTAGAAAATCTTATTTGTTTCTTAACACATTAAATAATATTGTATAATACGGTATAAAAAATGTATGATATATTATCCAAGAACACGCAAAACTTTGAAATCATACGCGTACGGTCCGACCATATGGGTATTTCGAAAAAAGTACTCGTACGGTCCGGACCGTATGCGTACGGTCCAAATACACGTATGGTCTGGAACAGATACATTCCCTTTTTTGAGCTCTCACAGAAACCATTTGAAGTATTATAAAACTTTCGACTCAATGGTGGTATCAAATAGATTTGGTTTTTAAAAAAAAAATTATTATTATATAGATAGCGCTGATTTATCGAGTAAATCTCATATTTTCACTCAGTGAAATAAACATTTTATTTTCACTCTAGGAAATGACGTCACATAATTATCGTCAATATAAACGCATGGCGCATTGATATTAAAAAGATAATCCCCATAAAATTGCATCCAAAAATTATTTATAGATTTGAAAATCTATTTAATAATAATTATAACTAAACAACCGTGATGAATATCCATTATAAGGTCACTCGTGTCGAACAACGCAAAGGATTAAACTCGTTTTGGAACAAGTTCCAAAACTCGCTTAATCCTGCGTTGTCCGGCACTCGTGACATCAATATTATTGATATTCATCACGGTTGATTAGTTATACTGTAAATCTTCCAAAAATTAAATGCTTATATCAACATTTGTCATTGTCAAATGATTGTATGTCATTCATATCCACGCCTTCTGAAAAAAAAAAACAATATTATGACATAATGTGGGCTTCACTAATTAATGGCATAGACATTATGTGTTTTTCTAAGCAAAATTAAAGCTTGTTCTTTTACAATCAATCGGCAATCGCCTTAGGCATTCACATTTCGAAACGCTTATCTCGTTTTCTATATTTCATAACTGCGCAATACATGATTATTTTTTAGGCCAAAGAATGTAAAACATATTTGTGGAATTTGCGATTGAATACGTCTTTTTATTCCCTTTAATATCTGCAGGTCGATGTTTCGTTAACAACCGTCTATACTTTCACGTATTTGAAATGGTCTATATGAAGCAGAACAAAATTACATAATAGCAAACCTGTAATTGTTAACCTGGAAGATAAATAGCGTTTGTCCTCTTGAATTCAATTAATTATGATGATAAAGGTAGATTATATGTGAATCTTATTTGAGTAAATCATTGTTTCATGTCTTTACCTACTTATTTGCTATATCGGTTTTGTATTATATGGTTTTTTGTGTAAAATGAAGACTAAATAAGTTTGTTAACTAATGCCTTATCCGCCGGGCTTATCCTACTAACTATTTTGTTTGAAAGTAAAATAGATTAACTTTATGTCTGAGTTAAGCAAATGTAAGAGAGATTTAGATCGATGATTCCTTCTTCCATTGTAAACTTATCCTATAGACTGACAACTGGGTTGATGCATGCACAGAACCAATAGCAGTCTTATTTCCATACTCCCCATTAAAATGTTGACGTAAGATGGGTTATCGTGGTTCACATAGCTGCTCCAATAACCTTCGGGTACTGTTCCACATTGAAGGTGAAGCTATGTACTTTAGAACCGATGTAAGCATTTCCGTCAGACATCCAGTGGGCGGATCCTTAAATGTACGTTTTCTTACACTTGCTGCTATGTTATCCCCATGAAACGTTACAATTTTGGTATGATATTTTCTGAAGGTTGAGCTTCACCGCTTTTTTTCAGATAATCAGAAGTATCTTGTATATATGATAATAGTTCTTCCACAGACGATATAAGATGAAAATCGATGATTTCTGATAAATAGGGTGGCTAATAGCTGAAGCAAAAGTCTTCCTGGTTCGTTTCATTGTGGAATTTTTTAAGAAGATAAAAGGTTTTTGATCTTGAGGAAAAGGACACTTGAAGGTGGTAGTGCCAGTGTGAACCTTTCATGCATTGATTCTAAGCTTTTAGTTATCGATTTCCAAAAAAAGTCGGGTTTTTTTAAATTTTGCCAGGAAGTCCTGTTTATAATTTGTTTGCCATGATATCGACGTCACTATCTTTTATCCGCTTGTTAATAAAGATTTCATTTCTTTCTTTAGGCCTTTTGGAGATATCAAAATACGGAATCTACTGTAAACTTACTTTCTGTAGATGGTCATTTCTATCTAAATATCTTCTGTGTTTTGAAAAATTGTCGGTTGCGCGTACAAAGATGTCTGCAATTTTTTTACTATCTGAATTTATAAGATCATTTACATATTCGTGTCTGGAGTCTTTACTCGGTTCCGGGGCCAGATGATTCCTCCTCTTCGTTATTTCAGATATATCTACAGCGTAATTGCTATCAGAATCTTCGTGGGAGGATTCTTCGTTTTCCTCTTTCTTAGAATCATTTTTGATTCATAGTTATCTTCACTTCAATTTCCCAATAGTCAACTTCCCTTTTTCTGTAGCAACATCCCCTCAGCACCGGCATATGGAGTTTTCATCTCATAGCTCATTCGCTACTAAAATGCCTGTGCTCAATAAAGCGACTTTCTTGATAGAGCCCGGTTGCTCAAAAATAGGCTATTTAAACAAGGGTGTGTGTTACCCAAAACTTGAACTATCCCTCCTGAAGTTTTACGGTCGCCATCACCATATTGTAGACCGCTATGGGGTATCTGTTTCGCAGATGAAAACAGATCTTTCCCTTTAAAAGTCTAATTGTTATCTCCTCTACCGGATTTGACCTAACTACCATTTCGACATGTTCAACACGACGAGTGTCTTATATGAAGCAGGAGATACTTACTTTACCGGTGCACCCGATTTCACCCATGGTTTTTTATTGGGTCCGTGTTGCTCATCTTTGTATGTCTGTGTGTGTGTGTGAACTGTTCATTCTTCTTTTTTGTGTTGTACTCATGTTATGTCTCTCTTTCTTTATTTTTAGCTCACCTGACCCAAAGGGTCAGTGCGAGCTATTGCCATCACTTGGCGTCCGTCGTCCGTCGTGCGTGCGTCCGTCCGTTAAACTTTTCACATTTTCATCCTCTCCTCTGAAACCACTGAAGCAAATTCAACCAAACTTTACAGGTATGATGTATGGAAAGTCCTCTACAAAGACTGCTCATTTAGTACCGATCCGTCAAAAAACATGGCCGCCAGCGCGAAACATTAGACCCTATGAGAAAAATCACATTTTCATCTTCTCCTCTGAAACAACTGAAGCAAATTCAACCAAACTTTACAGGAATGATGTACTAGAGGTTCTTAACAAATGTTGCTCATTTTGTTCCGATCAGAGAAAAAGCATGGCCGCCAGCACGGAACATAGTTTAACATTGGACCCTATGGGAAAATCACATTTTCATCTTCTCTTTTGAAACCACTGAAGCAAATTCAACCAAACTTTACAGGAATGATGTACTAAATGTCCTTACTAAAAAAATTACTCATTTCGCTCTAATCCAATAAAAAACATGGCCCCTAGCAGGGAACATAATTTAACATTGGACCCTGTGGAACAATCACATTTTCATCTTATCCTCTGAAACCACTGAATCAACCAACCTTTACAGGAATGATGTACTAAAGGTCCTTTACAAAGATTGCTCATATTATTCTGATCCGACAAAAAACATGGCCGCCAGCATGGAACTTAGGTTTAACACTGGACCCTATGAGCAAAATTACATCTTCATCTTCTCCTCTGAAATCCCTTCAGAAAATTCAACAAAACTTTTCAGGATTTTATAATAAAGGTCCTTAACAACGATTGCTCATTTCGTTCCGATTCGACAAAAAACATGACCGCTAACACGGAACATGGTTTAACATTGGACCCTATGGGAAATTCACTATTTCATCTTCTACTCTGAAACCACTGAACAAATTCAACCAAACTTTACAGGAATGATGTACTAAAGGTCCTGTACAAAGATTGCTCATTTTGCGCCGATCAGAGAAAAAACATGACCGCCAGTGCGGAACTTAGGTTTAACATTGGACCCTATGTCACATTTTAATCTTTTCCTCTGAAACTGCCGAAGCAAATTCAACCACACTTTACAGGAATGATGTATAGACTGTACTTTACAAAATTTGCTCATTTCATTTAGATCCAACAAAAACATAACATAGTTGAACATCGTAGCCCAGTATGTGAAAACCATACTTTTCATTATCTTGTCTGAAACTTTTCAAGCAAATTCAACTATGAAAAAGAAAGGAAATGGGGTAAATGTCAAGGAGACAACATCCCATATCTAGTTTAAAACGACCCAAAACAAATCATCTAAGGGTCGCCGTACGGTCTTCAACACAGTGAGGAACCTCACACCATATAGCAAGCCCTAAATGGCCCCAAAAAGGTAAAAAAGTGAATAAATCAATGGAAACAAACCACATCCAATAGCCCAAATATCAAGAAACTAAAATTTAATAAGAAGACAAGGACAAGCCAATTACAAACATATTCCTGACTTGGGACAGGCGCAAAAATTGCGGTGGGGTTAAACTCGTTTTCTTGGATCCAAACCCTCCCCCTATGTGTGGTGAATGGCTGAAAAATAAATACACAAAAAGACTCAAAGTAAAAATCAAACTAGAAAAAAGTCTAACTTATCAAGACGAGTACCCTTACAATGAATTACATAAAACATGAAAACAATACACACAGGTACTGTCCGGACAAATAAACTGTATTGGAATGATGTATTGAAGGTCCTGTGCAAAGATTACTCATTTCATTAGGATTAGACAAAAACACTTGTGCCAATTGAGAACATAGCTTAACATTACACCTCATTAGTAAAATACATCTTTTTGGTCATGCATGGCATAGAAGCATTTTGTCAGGTGAGCGATACAGTCTCTGAAACTTTAGTATTATGTTGCCGTTGTCATTGGATTATTTGTTTTAAATTGACGGTTCGGTTTTCACTTACTTTTCTATAAAATTAGTCAAAGCTTTCTTCAATCTTATTTACAATTATCTTAAGACGGTTGAGACAAACATTCAAAACTTCAGACAGCAGTAATATTTAAGCTGTACTTATTTATACCAGATTGATTAGCAACAAATATAAAACAAGGGAGAATGTGAACAATGATAAGGACACAAGACAGTTTGACTTGGTACCAACATTAGTCAAATCTAGCTTTAGTGTTAAACCGGCTTATGGGTACTCAAACTCTATATTCCCTACCCGCTTACCTATAGTATAATAAACATATGAATGAAACCAAAAAGAGGTAGACTACGCTGCTCATCTGTCGGCTGGCCGGTGGAGCTTAGTTTGATTGTTGTATAATTGATGAAATATTAAACGGCAGTATCAATGAGAGGCAAGCTTGCGCATAAAATCGGCAGCATTTTGGATTATTAAAATGGGGAATTTTCAGCACACTATTATTTTGTCAATCTCAATGAGTTAAAATTATATCATGGAATGGTCACTATCGATATATACAAGGTGGGGTTAAATCTCGAAATCCCGAGAAAACAACTTAGTCTTTATTAGGGCACTTCCACAAAAAGTGGCGGACACCCTATAGCAATCGGTCTGTCCGTCCGTCCGTCCGTCCGTCCGTCTGTCACTTTCATGCTTTTTCAATGAGACAGAGTCGTGTCAGGGCTATAACTTTTTTTCGTTTGAGATAGACTTTTGATATTTGCGTGTGGATAGATCATCTCAAGGTGACGTGTTACGTATCTTGGTAGGTGACCCTTGTCCTTGACCTTTGACCTCAAGGTCACATTCATGCTTTTTCAATGACTAAGTCGTGTCCGGGCTATTTCTTTTTTTTAGATAGGCTTTTGATATTTGACATGTGGATAGATCTCTTACAGACGACGTGTCACTTACCTGGGTTTGTGACCCCTGACCTTGACATTTGACCTAAGGGTCACATAAATGCTTTTTCAATGACAAGGTCGTGTCCGGGCTATTACTTTTTTCTCATTTGAGATAGGCTTTTGATATTTGGCATGTGGATGGATCACGTCCAGACAAAGTGTCGCGAACCTTGGTTTGTGACCCTTGACCTTGACATTCAAGCTTTTTTTAATGACAAAGTCGTGTCCGGGATATAACTTTTTTCTCAGTCATGTATCTTGGTTGGTGACCCTTGACCTTTACCTTTGATTTTAAGGTCACATTCCTGCAGCGGGCCCGCAGAGATAGATACGATCTCACTGATATCTAGTTCCTCCAAAACATTTTCGATCCCCAAATTTACAATGCTGGTCTCTGATCCCTGTTACAAATGTAGCCCTTAATCCCGAATTCCCGCTAAACGATGAAGTCCTAAGACATAAGACAGCTTATGTCTATTCAAAGCAGATACAATCAAAACATTAAGCTGACAATGGTCCAAAATATGCCAAAAATATTTGTAAAATAAAACAACGAATTGAGAAACGAATTAATTACAAAAGCTGTTAATTTCATCGACATATCTGCTATAATGGAGATACTTGTATTTTGTTTTCAATATAGACGATACATGTACTTGTATAATTCTTTCATTATCTATACATATAAGAATGCATGAATAATCAAATTATGGAATGAATCACAGTTGCTTCTTGTTTTAATCAATTAAAATTAATTAACTAGTAAGCACATCACTTTGTATCAAAGTTCTCCATACTGAACAGGAAACCACAAAAATCTTCGTGCATGACGGCCTGGTGGTGTCTGACAGGTGTTCGCGTGCTTAGGAAAGAATAATTTTATACAAGTAATTTTTTAATGCGGGAGGTAGTTAGGATATGTTATTGACGATAAAGGTAAGGATAAAGCAATTTAAAACTTTCTAAGCAAAAAGTCATTATATGCACTGTAATTAAATATAATAAATTAATAACATATGACAAATTGGCAAAAAATAACATCCGAATTGTTTAAGAATTTATTGTGAAAATATTTTCAGTTTCTTTAAGACGTCCGTAAGTAAAACACTATTTTCATACAACTGGAAATTTTAAACCACAATAGGCAAGAAGTCAGAGCCGCTTTTCCTTCTTACAAATATGTACGAACCAATAGTTTACCTGATTTTTTGCACTTTTGTGGTCGATTTTGAAATAATAAACCAACCATTTCGAACATTTTTATATTAAGAGTAAGTAAACCATCAGCTGTAAGGATAGGCGGAGAACACTTATTGATTCGCAACAATTTATTGATATTTCTATTAGTTTTACCCAATAACCACCCCGGCCGAGTTACGTTTGCATTATTGTGATTACAAAATGATAATAATAATTTGTCTTAAGAGAGGAAAGTATCAATGCAATGCTTCATTTTGTAAAAATGTCGCCTACATTTCATTGTTTTATTTTCGCACGCCTAAAAAACACAGCAAAGATGCTACCCCCCCCCCCCCNCCCGTTAAACGTAAAATAAACTACATACATGTATACCATATTCCTAATGAGTTTGAGTTAAATGTATTATTTTAATGTACCAATATCATGTGAGGAAGCCATTTTATTTCTATACTGTGGCATTCATTGTAATTTTATTTCATCTCAAAAAAAAGATTAACAGTTTCTCTTGTATCTTATTATTATTTATCTTCCGTCAAATTGGATGTGTCTGAAATATGATAGTGTATAATCATAGGGGTCTTTGATTTATATATCCTACGATATGAAATTGTCATACATAAACAAATTTTAATTCAATGTCGTGATATAGGTGCTATAGTGGACTTCTTTAATTGTGAGTAGAATTTTTCCAGATCTTAGCGTTTTTTAGACAATTATTGTAAATGTATTGACTAAAAAAGTGTACAAAAATGCTCAAGATTTAAGAATTTATTTTCTAATCATATTTTGACAATTCAGCCAATTTTGACTGTGAATTCCATGTCTTCCTTTTTACATTAATGAAGGAAAGATACCTTTACGTGTCCCTTTTATTTTTGCTTTTTCATCAAAATTTATCTTAGTTATAAGTCCGTTTGTTTCTAACCCTTTTACGAAATAAAAATCGCCTGGAGAACAGAAAATGTGTTAATCGCTTAAATATGAAAATGTCGCTTAATATAAATTTGTCATGGCCCTGCGTTACACCGATTTGCTACATTGTTTGCAAGAGCAGCAGCGAGAATAGTTTCCCCATCGTTATTCAAGTGTTACTTATTAGTAAACGCATCTACAACAGACAAGGCTTTCCGTATTCAATGACTTAAAAAACAAATGCTAACAAACAAGAAATAACCAAGTTTACTTAAAAAAAAGGGGGATGCATTTCTACCAATTTACATATTTATCTGCAAAATGCATGTGCTTTTGAAAACGACTTTTAAAAAGCACAATGTTGTTGTGTTGAGATTTTCACGCACATTGACGATATCAACATGTTCAGTTAAATACGTGACAATGCTTGGTATGTGTCTACATGTGATTTTGATACATGTATTTCTATTTGCAACGCGTTTTTATTCAATACTATTCCTACAGCCTGGAATGATGAAAATGTGAAGGATGATATCTGTTGTATGTTTTTAATAATGATTATGTAATTAAAATTTTTATTCTTCTTTCTCATCGCTCACTGTAGACTTATTATCAAAGAAATTTGACATGTATATTTTTGTTTTATGTGGTTGAAAACCTACATCAACATCTGTAGTGAATAAATGTTTGATGGCAGTCTCTGAACTCAAAAGAACTGATTATTGCTTATGAAAAGTGCACATATATTATGCATTTTCATACGTTTGAACTTTATTGCTCAAAGTCTAATACGTCTGTGCTTTTTGCTTCTATTCACAACTGTTGATAAATGATTTTTCTTTCATACCGACATGTATGTCTTCGGTTAACCTAACCTTGTCATACAGTACCGTGTAGTGGTTTGATATCTGAAACACTTCATCCAAAGGCAAGGGAATATTATTTTAAAAATCAGTATATGATCATTTACAAACTTCTGATTTAATAATCGAACATAGCAAGAAAGAAATAAATTGCAATTATTAACGGTTATTTCGAAATAAGGTACCAATAAAGTTAATTATTTATAGAATCCACAAATGCATCGATGAGAAACGACATTTCTACACTAGAGAAAGTTACGTTTTCATTTTTTTAAACGCAAGGCTTAAAATACTTGAAAATTTAACTATCGAGAGTGTAGAAATGTCGTTTCTCACGAGACGAGATACAGTTAAGGGGTTTACTTCTCTATTGATTTAAGGAGATTTCGGACATAAACATGACCCCCTCCCCTTTTCTAATGAACCGAAATAAATGTGTTCTTTGAGCGTGACGTCACTTGCGTATGTGTTACCAGCCTTGCACTTTAGTATAACAGAATAAAATGTCATGGTTCAATTTGAATCAAAATCACATATTTACCTTTGCAATTTGCTTTTAAGCTAAAATAAAGCAGGTATTTGTTGTATTTGTTTGGGTACATGTATTTGCTTTGGTTTAGATTCGGGTATACATGTACTTTTATCTGCTTTCTTGGTTTTGATTCCTTTTGGATTTTTATTTTTGCGAATGCATATCCCGTCAAAATTTTAATCCCCCTTTCAAGCCCAAGATGGGAATTGTAAGCACGTGACATGCCACGCAATCTGTTCCTACATTTTTGGGGTTTCGGACGGATTTTATTTTGTTGCAGAATTTTGATGCTGTTTCACACTTTTGTATATTACTTGCAAATGTCAAAGACTCATTTGAGGGGGGGGTCTAAACAAATAAGCCAGTTTTCTGAATACTTAAAATTCTAAAATGTGATTCCAATTTAGGTAAATTCCTGATAGTCTTCATGACCACTTTTTTTTTGGAATTCTACCCAGCAACGATACTTTTAGGATGTGTTTCGATTCGGACAATCATTTTCAACAATGGATTAGAAAAATATTTTATTCCATCTTTGGTAAATTTCCTTATTTTTAGCTCACCTGGCCAAAGGCCATGTGAGCTTTTGCCAGTACTTGGTTCTCGTCGTCCGTAAACTTTTCACATTTTCATTATCTCCTCTGAAACCACTTGACCAATTTTGACCAAACTTTACAGGAATGATGTATGGTATGTCTTTCATAAGGATTGCCGAAATTTTCCCGATCTGCCAAAAAACATGGCCGCCAGGGCCGAACATAGTTTAACATGGGGCCCGATGGGAAAATGCACATTTTGTCTATCTCTTCTGAAACAACTGAACAAAACTGAACAAAACTTTACAGGAATGATGTGTGGAAGGTCCTTTACTTAGATTGCCAGAATTTTTCTCATCCGCCAAAAACATGGCCGCCAGCGCAGATCATAGTTTAACATGGGACCCTATGGGAAAGGCATATATTTGCTATCTCCTCTAAAGCTCCTGAAGCAAATTTAACCAAACTTTACAGGAATGATGTATGGAAGGTTGTTTATGTAGATCGCTAAATTTTTTCTGATCCGCTGAAAAACATGGCTGCCAGCGCAGAACATAGTTTAACACGGGAGCCTATGGGAAAAGCATATATTTGCTATCTCCTCTGAAGCTACTGAAGCAAATTGAATCAAACTTTACAAGAATGATGTATGGAAGGTCCTTTACTTAGATTGCGGAATTTTTTCTGATCCGCCTAAAAACATGCCCGCAAGTGTAGATCATAGTTTAGTGTAAACATATTTTATTAATTAATTGTTACAAATAATACAAAGCACAAATATATAAATACACATACATATTACAAAATGAGTTAATTAATGGGATTCGAAAAGAAGTTTCGAAAAACTTATATAAATTCGTCTCCCTAGGAGATCATAGTTTAACATGGGACCCTATGGGAAAAGTATATATTTGCTATCTCCTCTAAAGCTACTGAAGCAAATTGAACCAAACTTTACAGGAATGATGTATGGAATGTCGCTTATGCAGATTACCGATTTTTTTCTGATCCGCTAAAAACATGGCCGCCAGCGCAGAACATTGGACTCTATGGGAAAATCATATATTTGCTATCTCCTCTGAAGCTACTGAAGCAAATTGAATCAAACTTTACAGGAATGATGTATGGAATGTCCTTTACTTAGATTACCGAAATTTTTCTGATCCTCTAAAAAACATGGCTGCCAGCGCAAAACATTGGACCCTATGGGAAAATCATATATTTGCTATCTCCTCTGAAGCTACTGAAGCAAATTGAACCAAACTTTACAGGAATGATGTATGGAAGGTCGTTTATGCAGATTACCGAAATTTTTCTGATCCGCTAAAAGAACATGGCTGCCAGCGCAGAACATAGTTTAACATGGGACCATATAGGAAAAGCATATATTTGCTATCTCCTCTGAAGCTACTGCAGCAAATTGAACCAAACTTTACAAGAATGATGTATGGAAGGTTCTTTAGTTAGATTGCGGATACCGATTTTTTTCGGATCCGCCTAAAAACATGCCCGCCAGCGTAGATCATAGTTTAACATGGGACCCTATGGGAAAATCATATATTTGCTACATGTATCTCCTCTAAAGCTACTGCAGCAAATTGAACCAAACTTTACAGGAATGGTGTATGGAAGGTCGTTTATGCAGATACCGATTTTTTCTGATCCGCTAAAAAACATGGCCGCCAGCGCAGAACATAGTTTTACATGCGACCCTATGGGAAAAGCATATATTTGCTATCTCCTCTGAAGCTACTGAAGCAAATTGAATCAAACTTTACAGGAATGATGTATGGAATTTCCTTTACTTATACTACCGAAATTTTACCGATCCGCTAAAAAAGATGGCCACCAGCGCAGAACATTGGACCCTATGGGAAAATCATATATTTGCTATCTCCTCTGAAATTACTGAAGCAAATTGAACCAAACTTTACAGGAATGATGTATGGAAGGTCGTTTATGCAGAAACCGATTTTTTTTTCTGATCCGCTAAAAAACATGGCCGCCAGCGCAGAACATATTTTGACCTGGGACCCTATGGGAAAAGCATATATTTGCTATCTCCTCTGAAGCTACTGAAGCAAATTAAATCCAACTTTACAGGAATGGTGTACGGAATTTCCGTTTATGCAGATTACCGAAATTTTTCTGATCTGCTAAAAAACATTTGACCCTATGGAAAAATCATATATTTGCTATCTCCTCTGAAGCTACTGAAGCAAATTGAACCAAACTTTACAGGAATGATGTATGGAAGGTCGTTTATGCAGATTACCGAAATTTTTCTGATCCGCTAAAAAAAACATGGCTGCCAGCGCAGAACATAGTTTAACATGGGACCATATGGGAAGAGCATATATTTGCTATCTCCTCTGAAGCTACTATAGCAAATTGAACCAAACTTTAAAGGAATGATGTATGGAAAGTCCTTCACATAGATTGCCGAAAAGTTTCCGATTCCATAAAAAAACATGACTGCCATCACTGAAGATAGTTTAACATTGGACCCTAAGGGAAAATCACATTTTCATTTTCTCCTCTGATACCACTAATGCAAATTCAACCAATCCTTACACTACGGATGTATGGAAGGTACTAAACAAAAATTCCTCATTTAATTCGATCTGACAAAAAAAACATTGCCTCCGGTGCAGAACATAGTTCAACATTGGGGCCAGAGATAACCATCCTTATAATCTTTTCTGAAACTAATCAAGCAGATTTAACTTAATGTATAGGTCATTTGCAAAAATTATTCATTTCGATAGGATCAGACAAAAACGTGGGTGCAAATGAAGAACATAGCTAAATATTTGACCCCATTGGTAAGAAAACATCATTTTTAGTCATGTACATGTATGGCATAGAAGCATTTTGTCAGGTGAACGATACAGGCTCAGTCTCTGAGCCTCTAGTTTTTTTAAATTCTATCTGTTCACTTTTATTATAAAGAATTTATTTGATGTAAAAAAATCATTTGTTGGATTTCATAATATTTGATTCCGAATTCGAGAAATTTTCTGAAAGTCTCAAAGAAAAATTTCTTAAATTCTTCTAAGGAATGATACTTTTAGAATATTATTGGACTTTTATCAGGAAAGTCAGTACTACTTATTACATTTGAAAAATGTTGTTTTTTTAAATGGAGTTATATACTAAACCAAAGCAAAGTTTTAGACTTTGTTTCAATTAGAACAATCTTTTTCACCAATAAAATTTCCAAAATATTTGATTTACATGCGTATATTTAGCTTTGCAAATTTACTAACAGTCTAAAAGACCAATTGATTTTGATATTCTAATAGGTAACCATAATTTTTTGCCATCTTTATGATAACGGCATATTTTGGAAAAACAAGATCTGATTGCGGCACTTGTATTTTGTTCTAAATACTGTATATACGATTCAAAATTATACTAACTCATAATCTTTCACTTGAATTTTCACAGGAATACAACGACCTAGTCTGTACTAGTTCTTGAGGAATAAGAAATAAAGAAAAGACGATTACTAAAGATTCTTTAGAAGATACTGCAACTGCAAAAGCAATATCATTACGGAAACAGCTGATCTGTGCCAATCCGCTGAATCATCAGTACACCCTAAACCACAGATTTAAAATCCACCTTGCGAAAGGGAATGCCAAACAGAAGAAAGATATGATATCATCATTTAAAAGGCATGTTGTTTTCTATAACAAAAACCGGAGAAAAATCTTGGCTTTAGTTCTGTGCTGTTCGATCTTGTTTTGTATGAGCTTTACAGATGTTTACAGCTATGCATACTGTTGCAAGTCGAGAAACGTAAGTTTTGATCAACAATTGTTTCACGGTAGACTTGAAATTAATGGAATTTTAAATGTCGACGATGATGTGTCTATAAAATGCCCCTTGCATACACAAAGTAAAGACGTCTGTATAAAATTAGCCATGGGTGAAATATTGGATTTTCAAAAGTTGGGCAGACATATAAAACATAATAAAACAGGAGATAACTGTCAGCTGATAAACCTTGCAGAAAATTGCGTAGCTTTGAAGTTGTCTCACCATTATGTAACGAATGTGAAATCCATTTCAAGAGAGGAACTTGATTTCCCCCTTGCATTTGCAATAAAAATGCACAAGAGTCCTGAACAAGCTGAACAGTTGTTAAGAACAATATACAGGCCACATAATGTATATTGTATTTATGTCGATATGAAAGCAGAACCACGTGTATTTGAAATAATGGATAGAATTGGATTCTGTTTTGATAATGTTTTCGTAGTACACAACCGCATAAATGTTGTTTATTCCAGTATAAATGTTGTAGAAGCGGAACTTGAATGCATGCGAACATTATCGAAATCAAACAATACTTGGAAATATTACATTAATTTGACAGGCCAAGAATTCCCTTTAAAAACTAACTTTGAAATTATCAAGATATTACAAAAATTGAATGGAGCCAACGATATAGAATCATATGATTTTCCGTTTACATATCAACAACGTTATACAAAACAACATGTCATTAAAAATAACGCAATTTTAAAAACAAAACAGTTAAAACATTCGTTTATTAAAAGATTCCAGATGAGCAAAGGATCTGCGTATGGCACCTTTTCAAGGGCGTTTGTAGAATTTGTTTTATCAGATAATATTGCTGTGAATTTTTTGAAATGGTTGAATGGCAGTTACGCCCCCGAAGAAAGTGCCTGGGCAACACTGAACGCATTACCATGGGCACCAGGTGGTTTTCCACATGAAAAAAGGCAAAGTCATGCGTCTAATTCGTTTCTGTCTCGTGCCGTTATTTGGAGTTGGGATGGTATCAAGTGCAGAGGACATTTTGTCAGAGGAATATGTATTTATGGATCAGGAGATCTCCCATGGTTGATCAGTAGATCTGAACTTTTTGCTAACAAATTTGATATTGGAGGAGATCATACTGTCATTGACTGCTTGGAATATATATTACATCAAAGGACTATGGAAAATAAATTAGAATTTTTGAATTGGCATTTTTATAACACGTTACCACATGTGCAATATTATGCAAAACATGCAGCTCTACAACTTTCAAAACAATATTTGCAAAGAAAGAAAGAAATTTGGTTAAAAGAGCATAATATATCGTCAGTCAACCTTTAGATGTAATTAATATTGAATAAAGTATTACATAAGATCTCTATTTTTCATTATTATAAAAACATCAGGCCCGTGTCTTTATTGTGTAAAGTGAAACTGCTTTTGTGAAAACAGTTAATATTCTACCAGACATGCAGGAAACACCAAACTACATTTACATATGTAATAAATCATTTACATATGTAATAAATTTAACAACCAAAAATCGAATTTGAATTTAAAGACAAGACAACCAAGTTTAATACAACTCAGGTACACAACATTTGCTACGAGAGATTTATACATATGTAGAAAACAACGGAAGTAGAATACCGAAGGAATAAAGAACAAGATTCCAGAGACGAGGCAAAAAGTAAGAACTCCAAAAGACGGACGACCAAAGACGCTACACAAACACAAAACGCAAACACTACAAATAAAGTAAAAGATTTGTAAATTAAATATAACATATATATTATCTTTCTTCATAAACTTATATAAATACACGTATATGATTGTTTTTTTAATATAGAATATAATATGTTATTATGTAAAATACCACAAACATGTATATTATTATTATGTGTTACTACTTTGTCGTTTGCGATGAGACGGATTTACATAAGCTTTAATAGCTTGTTTCCGAATCCTTATTAGTGTTATAGTAATTGATTTTGTATTCTATGAATTTAATAAACTATGTTTAAACTAAACTAAACACTACAAATACAACAAACAAGCTAAAGCACTAACAGTGTGAACTCTCAAACTGAGTGACATCAGGTGCTCCGGAAGCGTAAGCATGTCTTGCTCTGAATACAGCACCCGTCACACTGTCAGTGGGTCTATCCAGGGTAAAGCCAGAATCGGTAATGTCGAATCCGGGAAGACGTGAATCTAGCGGAAAATGTCAGATTTCGTTTGTGACACCGACATTTTATATCTTTTTATGATGTCGTGGTGACAGCCATAGAGTTTCTGAAGGGATGAAGATAACAACGGCTGAACATATCCCTGACTCAGCAGTTTTTTGACAGTGTTTTTGCTTTTTTCCACAAAGTCACTGTAGATCCACAGTAACGAATTAATTGTGAAATGTACACTCAATTTGCTGGCGTGATAGGTATAATGTTTCTGAAAAGGGAAAGTCAAAATCATCACCTTGTCATGTCACTATAATAAACAATTTACTTACTTACTTATAACCTAGATTACAGACGTCCTTGTTCGTCAATGTATTACAAAAGGTCGAGGTATGAAGCAGAATTTGGTGTATCTGTTGTCTTTTTAATTTCAAGTTCGCTGGGGAAGATTGGATGTAAATGTTCTTTCAATCTTGGGTTATTAAGAGAAAGTACATCGTCAATATATCTGAAGGTGAAATTAAAAGTCTGGGTCAGTTGTTATTGTTTCTGTTGTATTATACCTTGTGAAGACTTTGCTTCATACGAATAGAGGAAAAGGTTAGCTTAAAGAGGCGCAAAATTTGTTCCCATAGGAATCCCTATTTGTTTGTTGTTGAAATAGAACATATTATAATACAAAATATGTCAAGGCAACGGCAGCTAGATCAATTAACAATGATCACTCATAGAATAGTCAGTTGAACATCATCAATTCGTGGTTTCAAAGCGAATCAAGGAAATATTCGTTTATGCATAAACCAAAAAGAAACTTTATACAATATGAAAATTCAATTCAATCTCCCCTTGTACATGTAAATATTAATTTCGACAAGCAATCCTTGAAAAGGTTTTCTGTACGATAATTGTACAAATGATTATTGATATAAAGCAGGTCCCATACTAATTTCATCATCTTTCCATCTAGTTTTTCTCGTTTAAAAATTTGGTAAAGTGTTTTCAACTGCCTTTCAATTTCTAACTAAGTTGATCATTTACGCTCAAGAATTTTTCTTTCGGGCGGTTTCCGTCCAAATCTTTTTGGTAAAAAAAATGTACCACTATTGGTTTAACTCCTGCTATACGGGGAATACCGAATCTGTGTACATTTTCGATTTCATTTTTTTAATCTATTCCAATTTCTTTATATTAGAATGTTCTATTGATGTCCTCGTAATGTTCAATTTTACAATACGCGGGTCCAGAGAAAATCCAGATTACAACAAGAGGCTCTCAAGAGCCTGTATCGCTATCCTGGACCATGGCTGACATAGTTAGATGAATGGAATTTCCAATAGGGTCTAGATTTTAAACTATGTTGCCCACTGAGACCACCCTCGATTTTTTTGAATGAAGATATGCCAGATGCAAATTTGGAAGAGGTTTTGACTGTTTTTTTCTGAGAAGAGGATCTTTTGATGTCTGTACCATAGGTTTCAATGTTAAAACCATGTTCATGATGGTATGCCATTCAAGTTGGACGAGGTATGGGCATGTCGCATACCTTTTTTGGAAGGGATCATCTAAGAACCATTGCGACTAAGTTTTGTTCTAATTGGACTGGTAGTTTCTGAAAAGAAGATCTTTGAATGAGTTTTCCCCATAGGATCCAATGTTTAAACCATGTTCTTCGCTGGTGGCCATATTGGATGAGGGACAGACCTGTCGGAAACAGTTTTTGGAAGGGACCATCTAAGAAGCATTGTTACTAAGTTTGGTTCTAATTGGACTGGTAGTTTCTGAGAAGATCTTTGAATGTCTTTTCCCATAGGGTCCAATGCTAAAAATGTGTTCCCCGCTGGCGGCCATCTTTGATGAGGTATAGGCCCGTCGAATACCTTTTTGGAAGGGACCATCTAAGGATCATTGTGCCTAAGTTTGGTAATTATTGGACCGGTAGTTTTTGAGTAGAAGATCTTGAAAGTCTTTTGCATTGGGCCCAATGTTTGATGAGGTACTCACTGGACGGATACAATTTTTAAGGGGATCCACCAAGGACTATTCTGACCCAGTTTGGTTCCAATTGGCCCAGTGGTTTCAGAGGAGAAAATCTTTGAATGTCTTTTCTATGGGGTCCAATGTTAAAACTATGTTCCCTGCTGGCGGCTATCCTGGATGAGGAAAAACGGCAGTAGAATACCGAAGGAACAAGGGAAGCGATGCTACAAAAATCAAAGTCCAAAGACATGGCAAAAATGATAACAGATAAAAACAAAGACAAAACAAGGACGTGAGACAGCTACAATGCACGGAAATAAAAAGATAACATTAAGAACTAAGGCACTCATAGTGTGAACTACCATGAAAACCGGGAGTGACATCAGGTGCTCCGGAAGGGTAAGCATGTCCTGCTCCGCTAGCGGCACCTGTCACACTAACAGTGAGTCAACCCAGGGTTGAGTCAAATCCGATTATGTCAAATCCGTGAAGACGTGAAATCTAGCTGAAAATGTCCGTTTTCATTTGGGACACATGATGTCATGGTGACGGCCATAGAATTTCTGAAGGGATGAAAGTAACAAAGGCTGAACAAATCCCTGACTAAGCAGCTTTCGGGACAGTGTTTTTGCTCTAACTAAAAAGTCACTATATAAACTGCATGCCCGACATTAACGAATCAACTGTGAAATGTACACTCCATAGGCTGGGGAGGTAGGTATATTGCTGCTCAGAAAGGGAAAGTTCACAATTGGGAAGTTAAAATCATCACGTTTGTCATACAGCTTAGATTTCGAACGTCCATTTTCGTCAATGTAAATTAAAAGATCTAAATACGAAGCTGAAGTAGGTGTATCGGTAGTCTCTATAATTTCAAGCTCATTGGGATAGATCTGGTGTAAATATTCTCTGAGAAGAAAATCTTGTTATAGGCGTCATGGTGAATTCAAGATGAAGAACAACAATTGAGGCATTGCTCCATTGCTTGTTTTACTATGTATTTGCAGAGACTTTGTCTCATGTTCATTTACTCCATATTCTTTCATTGTTTATTTTGAATGTTTTTTCAATAGGGTCAAATGTTAAAACTATGTTCCCCGCTTGCGGCCATCATGGATTATGTACGGATCTAATGGACACCTTTTTAGAAGGGGCCATCTAAGGACTGTTGTGCCTAAGTTGGGCTATAATTGGACTGGTAGTTTCTGAGATCTTTGCATGTCTTTTCCGTAAGGTCCAATGTTAAAACTATGGTCCGCGGTGGTAGCCATCTTTGATGAAGTTTAAACTACCGAATACCCTTTTTAGAAGGGACCATCTAAGGACCATTGTGCCTTAGTTTTGGTTATAATTGGACCAGTAGTTTCTGATAAGATCTTTGAATGTCTTTTCCATAGGATCAAATGTTGAAACTATGTTCCCTGTTGGCGGCCATCTTGGATGAGGTATGGACCTGACGGATACATGTTTTTGGAAGGGACCTTCTAAGGAGCATTGTTCCCAAGTTTGGTTTTAATTGGACTGGTAGTCTCTGAACAGATCTTTGAATGTCTTTCCATAGGATCCAATGTTAAAACTATGTTACCCACTGGCGGCCATTTTGGTACGGACATGACGTATACCTTTTGGAAAAGACCAACTAAAGACCATTGGCCTAAGTTTGGTTATCATTAGACTGGCAGTTTCTGAGATCTTTGAATGTCTTTTCTGTAGGGCCCAATGTTAAAACCATGTTCCCCGCTGGCGGCCATCATGGATTAGGTACGGATCTAAAAGGACCATCTAAGGACCATTGTGCCTAAGTTAAGTAATAATTAGACTGATAGTTTCTGAGAAGAAGATTTTTGAATGTTTTTTCCTCGGCCATCTCGGATGAGGTACGAACCAGATGGATACCTTTTTGGGAAGGGACCATCTAAGGACTGTTTTACCTAAGTTTGGTTATAATTGGACCGGTAGTTTCTGAGGAGAAGATCTTTGAATGCCTTTTTCATAGGGCCCAATGTTAATACTATGTTCCCCGCTGGCGGTCATCTTGAATGAGGTACGAACCTACCGGATACCTTTTCTGGAAGGGCCATCTAAGAACTTTGTGCCCAAGTTTGGTTATATTGGACCAGTAGTTTCCGAGAGGGAGATCTTTGAATGTCTTGTCCATAGGGTCCAATGTTAAAATTTTATTTCCCGCTGGCGGTCATCTTGGATGAGGTACGGACCTGACAGATGCAATTTTTAAATGGGACCATCCAAAGACTATGGTGCCCAAGTCTGGTTCCAATTGGCCCAGTTGTTTGAGAGATGAAGATCTTTTAGTGAAAAGTTTATGACAGACGAACTCACGAACGGACGAACGACGGACACCGGACGCCAAGTGATGGCAAAAGCTCACCCCGGCATAGCCATCTGAGCTAAAAAGCAGATGAAAATATTTTGTTACACTGAAATTGAAATTAGAACGAATATATCCGATGTGCAAGGTTTATACCTCCAATCTGAATAAAATAACAAAATATTTCCGACATGTCAGAGATAATCACTTATATACAATTTATACAGAACAATCCGCTATCGCTATTGTCAGTCTTTATAGTAAATTTACAAGAAAATGGAAATCAACATGCATGCATCCATTATCTGAGACACTACCAAACGTTAAAGAAATGCTTCAACTTACATTGCAGGTGTGAAAAATACATTTTGTTTTACTTATTTATTCCAATTTTCATGTCATCATTGGACTTTGTCATTTTATCCCATTCGAATTTGAAAGGCATGCCTCCGTCATTCTGTCATTCAAGGGTAAATACTCTTCGGAAATACTTTGAAAATACAACATCTCCTAAAGTGATGTGTTACGACTTTGACATAGGAGAGGAGAGTGAGAGAGGCAAGACAGTTAGAAACTAATATTATATTTTGTTATGTATTGTGTACTAGTAATATAGTAATAATTGTACCAATATAGACCAGAGCTGGAAGCATATCAGGTTTGAATCATTTCTATATTCCATTTAGATATTCCGTTGCTATCTGTGGATACATTTCTCAGAATATTCTATTATGACTGCAGCTACTTGCTCCATAAAACCGGGTGGTCGAAAATGGACGCATCTCAAGAGTTGCTAGCATTACCTTTGACGTAAGAAATATCATGTCTTAAAAGTGGTGGACAGGAATACGTGAAGAACAAATCTTAAGATGAAAAGCCTAAAAAGTAGATCCAGAAAAAAATGCAAACTGTATAGACCCTAATTACGAATGCAATCTATTCCATTAGCTTATGAAGTCCAGATAACAACAATACTTTTAGGAGTGTCAATTTAAATTTTCCACATCATATCCCTGGGGGTATTGGAGAGTGGCCATTGTGAAGTTCTCGTATTTGAAGGAATGCTAAATACCTGTATGTCCTATCATGAAGCAGATGCCTTATATTCAAGGTACGACAATTTAAATCTTGAATTTGAGTTTCTTGATATTCATATTATTGGATGTGGTTTGTTGCCATTGATTTTTTTCACTTTTTTACTTTTTGGGGGACCATTTGGGGTTTTCTATATGGTGTGAGGTTTCTCGCTGTGTTGAAGACTGTACGTTGTGCCCTAGATGCTATGTTTTGGGTCGTTTTAACCTGGAGATGGAATGTTGTCTCCTTGACATTTACCCTATTTCCATTCTTTTTCATACTCCGAAATTTAATAACCCATGAAATATACTACAACCATACAGCATTGTCCATTATAAAAAGAAATGGTGGGTTAAACCAGTTTAATGGCCCACCCAACCTCTCCATCCATTGAAACAGTGTTGGTAGGAACGCCACATATATTGCTATTGACAGGCTGGAAGCCAGTATTATGTTCACCCAAGTGCAATGTAAAAATGCAGTTGATGAAACAAAATTAGAAAGAGAACAAAAAAATTAAATGTCCACCTTCCATCACATTCGCTATTGACAAAGTAAGCAGTGCTCGAAGGATTGATACAATTTTCGTATTTTAGCAGTAGTAAATACGAAAACTTCAAATTCTGTGACAATATTGTGTAACATTTATCTTTATTATATAGTTATGTAAAATATGATTGAAAATTTCAGTAGTATAAAAAGGCCGATTCTGTCCCACTCATGCAGAATCCTGCATGAAAATCCTCACCTCGAGGGCAAAATGCAAACGGACGGCATCCCTATTGAGCATAGGGTAAATACAAGAAATATGACTTTCATACACAATGGATTCGTTGACGACTTCATCAGCGAAGACGCCTTCTAGGAGAAGGTGCAGGACCGGTATCTGGAAGCCCTCACATGGACGGACTTGCCCACAGGAGTGATTTATAAGATCTTGAGGTGGTAGAAGTGGACGGAAAATTTGGCAAAAGTAAAATCCTCACTCTGAAAAATCGAGAAGGGGAGACCACCAAGGCATGGGCCTGCCCCACGCCCAACAAAGAAAAGGGTCCCTTGCAAGGAGCTTTCATTCTGAGCACTGAATTCAAACTGAGCAAGAAATCCAATCAGCACTACCTCTCCTACGATCTGGTGAGAAAGTTAAAAAAAATTCTAGATAAGGACGCAAAAGTTCCCAATCCAAAACGGATTGGGAAAATTTTTTTTGATATGGAGGGTTCGGGAATGAGCGAGGAGCGAGGCGTAGCCTAGCGAGGCGCGATTGGAAGAACCCTCCCTACAGCGCATGCGTATTCAATTCTTCACTAATGGGGGCAGAAGGATGACGCAGCTGATCCTTATCGTAATAATTTTTCAGGCAGACTGCAGGAGCACCGTCTTCACCTGCTAGCTGAGACCTATAGGTTTTGGCTAATCGCACGGTATTTCGATGCTTTTTTTCTTCTTGGCGACTCGGCGCGAGATCAAGGACAGGACCTTACTTCCCATAGCACATAGGCAGTCGAGGGAGCCCAGGGGAATGGACTCCACCGCACCCACAACGGTCAGAGCAGACCCCATCGTGCCACTGATCAGCAAGACTGCCCAGGGCAAAGGAGACGACCTTATCCAGTCGATTATAGATCTTCAATGCATGCTCATATCTCCGGATTTCTGAGATGAGCTCCTCTTCCATGCATTCGATATGACTGGCATCCACTTCGTCCATTTATCTAGGGCCCTAGCATGCCTAGCAGGGGAACATTCTTGAAGGGGCTATTGGGGCCAAGGATCAATCCACTACCATCGTAGAGCCGACTTCCACTCTTCAAGTACAATCCATTGCCGTAAGTATTGGGCAAAGTACCTGGGCTGAGATGCAGACCACGACCCTGGAGTTTCACGCAACATACTTTTCCACTCTTCTTGAGATATAATCCGGATCCCACGGCTTTTTGGATGGCTGCACTACCCAAACCACCCAAAGCACCCACACCCAAAGCAGGTAGCACGGTTTTGGCTAGCATAGGTAGCGCAGCAGAGGCGAGACCTGCAAGCATGGGGAGAATACACCTTCCTTTACGTTATGCCTCACCTGCTTCGGGCTCATCTCCAAGACCATACCACCCTTACCACTCTGCAAGAGCTTGGTGATGCGCTGAACCTGCCGTTGAGTGAGGAACATCTTATGCCCACCAGATAGGTTGGTATGCAGCAATCGGACGCTCACGGGGCAACCCGTCTTTGCCGCACGCTGAATCTTCTCTGCCTGACCCTTCGTCAAGTTGAAACGGTACTCTTGATAATCCATTTATTTATACCTCACGCAGGTAAAAGCGGATGGTGAGATGCTCCCTTCGCAAATCGATTGGGCGACCATCTTGATCGGTCAGGTAGGTTTGCATGTGGTTGATGGTTTTCAGGGTCACGGGTAAGTAGATCAGATTCTTAGGGGTCTGGATGATCTTCATGCCCTGCTCGACCCTGGGAAAGAAACTATAGATGGTGGACTGCTGGGTGCCGTTGACGTAACTGCCGTGGATGGTATCACTATTCACGAGGATGCTATTGATATTTATGATATCGACGATATGCTCACCTTCCACGTATCCATTCGTGATCCGGTCGTAGATATACGTTCGGCGATCGAATCCAAGTAGTACGTCTCCAGATTCACGAGGGCCATCTCGTAAGATTTCTCCTCGCGCAGTCGGAGAGTTGGGTTGAAGCTGGTCAAGATCTGACTGTCGTCCCCGGAGATGATGAAGGAGAACCCATGCTTGAGTTAGGTATTGGTGGCGATTTTCTGCAAAAGTGAATCTTCCATTTATTTACAGGTGGCGACGTAGAAAGCGGATACCAGTCTCTGCTTGTAATCCTCCAGGCCGTCGTAGTGCTTCTGGAGGTCTTTGGCTTTCACCAGGATGGCGAAGACTTCGGCGGGTCGGATGGCAAACAGTAGCTGAATATGAATTTTGTCCATTTATTTACTGCAAAGCTCAGCTTCAGAAGACGACGCTCATCGGATTCGAATTGGAGGATGCAATCGGAGATGACCAAGGCGTAGGCTTGGGTATTGGCGGTGACATTCTGATCGAATCTTACCTTGATATAGACGTCGATCGCCGAGTCCTTGAGGCGTTCGCTTTGCTTGGAGACGTCGAATACGAAGAGGGGATGGAGATCCGTAAGGTCGGTTGAGGTGATACCTGGATTGCTCACCAAATGATCCATATTGAAGAATTTCCAGCGGAAATCGGCGGCCTCCTTATAGAGCCTTGAAATCTTCTGATTCGTGAAGGAGGCACGATGACTCACGGCAGGATATCTCTTGGAATTCAAAGTTACTCAGATATCGTTCACGCAGCAACGATCGAAGATGGCGGGGTTGGCTTTTTGATCGTTACTCTTATCGGTCTGGAAGGCGACGATCACCCATCGGTGTCTTTCGGTGCTGCTTCGGGTGGAGAGGCGCCAGGTGAATTCACGGCTTTTGGCTTTTCGCCGATCGAATCGCACTGCCTCATGCGGAAGCCGATATCTAGCTTCACCTTGCTCTCGATGGTCTTATAAAGCCGAAGCTTCTGGTCGTCGGAGGGCATCACGTGGGGTACGAACCAGGACAGATTGCTGAGGACGATCTTGCCGGGGTCGTTGATATCGGTAGCATCCCGGAAGATAGCGTCTTTATCCGATGCGCGGACGAGAGTAAGCTCATGCTTGAATCCGTAGACCAGCTTTTCATAGTCCTGGGCAAAGCCGAAGATATGCTTCAAGGGGATGGTGAAGGAGAAGGATCCCTTATTTGCGGCTTGGCGATGACGTAGGCCTTGTGCTCGGCAAGTCCCCGAATATCGGCATCGGCGGCGGCTGAAGTATCTATGAACCATAGCTGGTTGAGGCCTTGGGACTTGGAGAAATCGTCGGGATACGTGAGAAGACCCGGCATGGTGGTGGCGACCCGGGATCGTTCAAGTGCTCGACCGTCTGCCCGGAAAGCTTGAATGTGATGGATTTGAAGAGGTAAATCATTGCATTATTGATGAAGGAGATGAGATTGGCATCGGCGAAGGCCGACCCATCACACTTCTGGAGTCTTCCTTCCAGCAAGAGGTAGCTATGGGATTGATGGAGATCCTGCGATTCGATGCTGAAGCGGATCTCGGTGCCGTATCTATTCAGCTGCGTCCCGGTGATGGGATGGTATTCGAAAAATTCGTACTCCTGGACGCTTTCGTCGAAAGTAAGTCATTCGGTGATAGTAAGCATATCAGCCTTCATATATCTATTTATAGCACTGGACGAAGTCGTGGATGGTTGCGATGCCACCACCCGCGATGAAATTATTGAGGTTGGCCTACTGCTGAGGGGTCCTCTTGGTCTTGGCTGCAGGTGTTGCTCTGGGCTTCTTTTTGCGGGTCACTCAATGAACTTCGTGGTATACGGCCTTCCTCGCTCCTTTCTCAAATCCCTTGAAGGCTGCATTGGAAGCAGCGCTCACGGCCTTGCTTCCCAACGTCTTCGGGGCAGAAGATGTGAATACTAGTCCGGCCAGACTGGCGATGTTATCGAATAATCCTCCCCCACCGACTACATATCTCCGGCGATATCCGTGATTCACTACTAAAGGCATCGTAAATTTATTTAGAGGAGCTTTCGATGCAGCTTCTCGTACGCTTCCTGCTGATATGCTTGGATTTCCTCATGGCGTCGAGGATGGCCACGATTTCGTTTCGCACCCCATTATTCCCAGCCTTATAGGCGGCGGCGCAAAGATCGAGGCGATCCAGCAACTGGTCGAAACATTTGGGAGGACAGACTCCCATACTTATCTTGCTTATAGAGGTACGAGACAATCTCCTTCCACTTCTTGCTTTTACAAGCCTGGTGGGTCTGCGAGACTTCATAATTGCCTTGGTACATGGCACTCGATGCTCGTAGGATATCGCCATAGGTATTCAGGTTGTCCACCTCGAACTCTTCGCGATGCTTCATGACCATGAGCCCCCATAGGCCGGGGATACCCCTATAGCGCTCGTCGTCGACGATGATATCGTCGCCGTCGAAAGTGACGGGGAGACTCCCGATCATGATGGCAAAGGTATGATCTGCTTTGGGAGTCATACTGAGCTGAAAATAATGGGTGGCTCGCGGACCGAGATTGGTAGTCAGTGCTTGCACGATGGGTAGTGGGTCGTCGTCGCCTTCGGCGGTAGGAGGAAGAGCAGGCACGGGGGCGGGTAGGGCGAGATCGTCGATCTTTCTGGTGATCTGGGAAGCGGTCTCCTTTTGCGTCCCCACTACGGGCTTGAATATCTTGGATACGTCACGACTGAATCCGATCTTATCCAGACGACGCTGCATATCGTTAGCCTGGATACTACGCTTGGTCTCCTGCAGGTCGCTAGCAAGCACCTCACGCTGCTTAGGATCGGTGATCTTGATGAACGTCATTTTATTT
>MJUU01048830.1:128303-139914 GCA_002080025.1 Modiolus philippinarum
AGTCATAAAATGTAAAAATCAATTCGCTAGACAATGATGCAGATGTTAATTTCATCAACATCCGGTTGCACTATTTCTTGAAACTGACACGAGACAACCAATCAGCAAGTGAGATCAATGTCTAAACATGTTGATTATTAAGTTCATCTAACATCATTTGGGAAGTATTTATTTTGAACAAGAATTAGAGAAACATTCATACACAATGTAGCACTTTGTCATCTTTTTACAAAGTAACGGTCAGTTATTGATATAGAAGCATAGAATGGATCAATCATAACATCACTTCATTTGATTGGTCAAGAAAATCAGGTGGGGACACATTTATTGAATCGATCCTATATCCCAATTTGGATATACGGTTATATCCCAATTGGGATAATTGGATAGTTTTTTATGGATTATTTTTTCATATTTCAATGGCGCATTATGAAACACAAAGCATGATAAACTCCATAAGTTAAGTCATCAAATCACATATTGTAATCATCGGAACGATGCTGCATTTCACGCGCAGAAACACTTAAAGATCCTAAAATCATACCTTTTATTTCGTTAAATTTAATATTGACCATCATTTTAAATGATTAATTGATGAAAACAGAAGAAAAAAGCAAGTCTGTGAAAATATATTTTAATGTTTGTAAAATATTCAAATATATTGTCTTTTCACACAACCCGGTTAAACCCTAATTTTTAAAAAAAAAAAATTTCTTCACATGGTCAAAGAGATGAAAACTCTTGACAAAATCAATAGTCGTGTTCATTTCACTTTTTCTATATACTTCATTTATAGCTATAAACTAACCTGTTGTGTGTTTTATACGGATATAGATAGAATTTTCTTTGGAAAAGCAGCAGAGAATAAAACAGAAATCCTTTTAAAATTAAGTATTTTACGAAAGGTTTCATAAATTCATACAGCAAAAGGACTGGTCTGGTTGTTTTCAGTAAAAAATTCGATCAGCGGAAAAACTGCAACATTCTTACGACAACAGAATAATACTGCCTGAGAGCCCTACCCGTATTGCTTTATAATGTTCGTGGGTGATGATGCGCCATTTAACATGTAAAATGTATCTGATAGTCATTTATCCCACTTGGGATATAACGACTTATCCCAATAGAGATATATTATCCTAATATGGGATTTTTCACAACCCGATCAACCAGGCTCTTCAAGCTAAGGTAGATATCCCAACGTAAAGCGTCTAATCAATCCCGACTTCATGACGTTGAGAAAAATATCCTGGACGTGAAATCGGTTGACTGATTAAAACATTTTTAAATGTGCGTTCAGCATAGTGACATCATAAGTTTCCGAATTTATAAAGTGAAAGTAGAACGAGACTTACAGACCCTATAACAGAAATACACGAAAATAAACTTGAGATAAAGGAAAAGTAAACATAAAAAATGACTGACAAGTCCTTCACCCATTTTGTTGCCATTGAATAAACAACTTTCCAGATTCAAGATTCAAGATTTTTATTTACTCAAGACAGAATACACTGTAACGTGAGAATTGAAAGAAAACAATGCATGTAATAGTTCTAATAAACAATATAGAAAATTCTTTAGGACAAAATTAATAATAATACCATGTGAATGAAACAATGATAAAATGTAATAAAATGTAATAATATATAATTAACACAACAAAATATTATAAGGGCAATGGTTCTAATAAACATTATTAATAAATGTACAATTTTGTTTAGAAATATTGATTCGTTATCCAATACCCTTTTGTTGCACAATGATAACATACCTTTCAATTTTGTCTCGGATGGATTTTCGTAATATTAACGGGGAATATATTTGTTCCTTTCTATTTTGATTGCCTCGTGTTGACATGTAAATAAATAGTGAAATTCATCTCCAATCCCTTTAAAACATAAATTGCATGTACGATTTTCACGAACTGTATTTTGCCAGCGTCCAGTTTCGACTGGAAATTTTATATTTCGAAGTTTAGTTATCATAATACGACGTTTACGCATTAATCTTAGTAAATAGTTCTCTAATTCAAAGTCTGACTTAAATATGCTATAAAATACACCCCTTGAAGAATTGGCAATCACTATCCAGGAAATTTTCCCGCAAAATTTGGACGTCACAATAAAGATTTTCCAACGTCACAATGTTCAGTGACGCAATTTGCGCCGATTGACCCCAGGTCAACCGGCGCAATTCATTCATAAAAAGAAGTAAGAAAGTGGTCAATCAATAATATATAGTTTTACATAACTATTAAATAAAGGCGTCATAGAATGTTATTTTTCACATTGGTCCTGTATTATGTCCTCGGACAGTCGTATTGGGCCTCGGACATAACACAGGACCAATATGAAAAATCCATTTCTCTAACCCAATAGTACAATCAACGTTTTTCTTGTATATTGTTAAGGTTTTATTTTTAAACAATAAGAATTACAAATCATTTCAATAAACCACGCAATAAAGAGAGAAGCCGAAAACTAACACTAGACATGTAAGTGTCATGGCTGGAATGATTTATTGACAATGATCGTGAGGAGCTCATTGTATATATTTACATTCAAACGTTAAATGAGCATCTACTTAATTACTAACTCTTCAGAATCTGGTTGTCTATCGTTTCCGACATATTGTAGTACTTTTAAGATTACATAATAAAAGGACAGTTTTATGCCTTGTTAAC
This sequence comes from Modiolus philippinarum, assembly GCA_002080025.1. Classification (NCBI taxonomy): domain Eukaryota; kingdom Metazoa; phylum Mollusca; class Bivalvia; order Mytilida; family Modiolidae; genus Modiolus; species Modiolus philippinarum. The sequence continues at coordinate 130,987 of MJUU01048830.1, forward strand.
CCACCGTATGGTAGATCTATTATCCTACTGTATTACTACTAGGCAGACAGACATTAAACATTTAATAATGCGGAACTTTGAAAATAAATCTCTTCAATTTATCAAACATGCTATTTTAATAGCAGTAATGCGTGGTTATGTAATCATGTAGTTATGTAACTACTGCAATTCGATATATAAATAAATAAATGATCTAAGACTAAAAGGATTTAAGGTAGTTCGAGCCTAATAAAAATATCAGACAGATTATTTTAAGATATTTTGTGCGTCTTAGTCAATTTGTTCAAAAAATAAGATAAAAATGCTATATCACCGATCACCTTTTCCTGTAAATCAGGCAAAATTCAGTATTTTTCAGCGATATCTACAAAGAATATATAGGGAAATGTGAGAACATGCTTATTATTTAGCTTTCATGTGAAATATATATCAGATAGATTTTTTTTGGACATTTCCGAGGTATATACTTAAGCTGTATATCTATATGTCACCGTTTGATTAAGAGAGATATTTTATATACATTTACGGGAAAAGGGGGCTAATTCGCGGGAAAGTGCATGTCAATCTATTATGAACCACAATGAAAAGGCCAAATAAGGAAAATTCCGGCTTGAAAATCAAGTCAATTCCGCGTCCGACTTGTGTTTCGCAATGAGCCAATCGAATGCGACGTGTATTAGTGTCGATCTGCCTTAATATTGCCGTTTATCATTATGAGGAGCAGTACCTATTTTTGGTGCCAAAGAATTTGCTAATCCATAGAGGGGTAAAGGGGTATGTAACCCTGGTTTTGGAAGGAAACATCTCATGCAAAACTTAACAACAAAACAAAATATCAAATAATAAATAAATAAACTTCATTAATAATTCTGGAGATAAAATAGTAGAACATTTTTCAACCGTGATCTTTGTTATTTGTTGTTTTATTGTAATGTTTTCAATTGTGCAAGTATTGTCAACAAAACCCTTTTTTGAGTTCGGTTATTTCATTACATTGTAGACTAATCATTTGTCCTTGGTGTATGATATGTAAGTTGCCATTCTTTTTACGGGTGTATTCTATCACGTCCGCGTCCACGATGACCGTTTTGAAAAATAAGTCTATGTAAAGCATATAAACATCGTCAATGAAAACAAAACTAAAACTTTAAAATATGATATACAACACAACACAAAATTCTGAAGCACTGACATTGTGAATTCAAATAAAATCTTTCAAGCACATAGGAACCATCAAAATGGATATAGAACATTAAATGCGTTTTTATATTTGTCAGTCGGCATTTACTGACAAATTGTTCTTGTAAGATGAAGTAATTGTAACAATAATTGAAAATTAACATTGCATAAAAGTCATTCACGGTAATTTGGCCTGTACACGTTACAGACTTGTGGCAATGTTGGTATATATGTACCCGCCAAGTAGTCAAATTTGTCTGACATGAACATTTTACCTTGCGTTTAATTTACTGTTTTTATCAAAATTTAAACCGCTTAAAAATACTGAGGTTTCTTTCCGTGTATTGCACTCATTGGATGTCCTTGGTAACGGATATGACCTCCTAGTTTAATATTTTTGATAATAAGTACTTCTTATTATTGCTTTCCATGTTAATTGATTCAAAAGTTGCTTTTTGAAACGCATTAACAGCATGACAAATAATGCAACATATTTATTTTTGTATTTCCATATACATTGCAACTTTAAAACATTATTATTTTTTTCAGAATCTCATAGAATGTTTCCGTTATATAGCGAAACAGTTTAGATTTATATTAATAAAATAAATGAGGAAATCATTAATACTTGTCATTACTGAAATATTAAATATACTTACGTTTCGTTTTGTTCATTTTTTTTTTTATAATTTCGTAGGATTGTACATTTACATATGTAATAAGAAAGAGTAAATATTTCGATTCTGCAGTCTTTTAAAATTATTCTACTTTTCCCCTCAAGTCGACATAACTAAAGACAAATTAAATTTTGCTTTACTGTTCATTACAAATTTAATTTTTTGCAGCGTATATTAGCGTGTATTAGAGAAATATGACGATCGAAACATTTCATATACTCGATCAGTGCATACTATCTATTTAAGAGTATATAATTGTTTTTGGGTACAGATCACAATGTCATGGTGTAGGAAATAGTTCTGTATTTGGCGACTTTTTATCAGTTTAATTCAATATTCATACACCACCGCTTCCTCAGTATCAGGCGGACATGCAGTTATCTAGTAGTCGAGTTATCTTTTCTTTAAATTCTGTGTTTTTAAAATTGACCAATGATTATCATATTTATGATAAAAATATCTAATCAAAAAGTATATTTTTTTCATTAAATAGAATAATAAATAGATATGGTGGTCTTTAAATTCCTAATTTTGTTAATTTAAACTTCTATTAATAGAACTTACATGGAAATATTTATTGTTTAATGCTTAATGTTATTCCACATAGTACCTAATGTTACCAGTTTAAAACATAGCCTTAATACTGTGCTTCCAAAACTGTTCTATAGTACAGTTTCGTATCTACTACTGCAATACAAATTAGTATGATAATAATACCTTACTAATTTATTTACTTGAAGCTAACAATGTTTTAGTAGATACCACATCCGAATTTCGTAGCAGACGACATAGTCAAGCCACACTTAGTGTCCGTCTGTCAGTCTGTTACTTTTGCCATCACTGACGTACGTCGTCTCTTGCTACACTTAATATAAATAGCACATATGATGTGTATTTTAAAATTTGTATTTACTTAGCAGGGCACAGAACATCAATTAATATTCCATATGCTCGAAAAGTAACATTTTGAGTTATACCATCCATTTCTAAATTTCGTTGGTACATTTTGTACATTTGTGTTAACCCTCAAAACGTGCGAAACCGAGTATGAATTTTTGGAGTAACATGTCAGTTTCAATTTTCCGGCATTTAGTAAACCCTGAAAAAGCAGTACAAAAAGTCAGTTAGTGACCGGAGTAAAGCTTCGAATAATTGAGTATTTGTGGTTGTCCATATTTCAAAAACGAGAATCAGAAGAAAAAATGGAAGGATATGGAGTGAATGTACATGTGACAAAAACGCACACGATACACAAAGAAAACCCCAGTTTATCAATTCCTGTCTCTTGATGTCAGTTAACTTATAGCAACATAGTTTGAGCGGAAATATTTCATTATAGATATACATCGTATATCAACTTATTTTAGAAATAAAAGATAAGGCCATGTCTTTTTTTTAACGTATAGCTTATAAACTGTACAGAAATGTCAACAAGGTTTTTTATTGAATATCAATAAATTGTCATGGATTTTAATTGTAATATCAGGTCAACACAATGCATCAGTAAAAACAATAACTTTACCATCGGAACATTGTGTCCGTACAGGTAAACTTTGACCAAAATTACGAGGAATTTCGATTCTAGTGTTGCATCATTGGAGCGAGTTTACACGTGTGATGTTAACGATTTCGAGTAGTTGCTAATCTCTGTATGTCTCTGGATGTTGACAGGCATTAAATTCAATTACAATCAAATAAAAAACTTTGTATTATCTAGAACATGTGCAATTTCGACCCCCCCCCCATTTTTCATATTGCTAAGAAACAGTAAGGGTTAATGGTGATCCTGAGAGCTAATGACAAGAAGAACCCAAAGAAACGAAAGAAATAAAAAAATTCATAAACATAAACGTATCTTTCTGTTTTTGTTTTTTGTTTGTTTGTTTGTTTCAAAATGATCCTTTTCAAAATTGTACAGGTATTACAGGTATGTGAATAATCGAGTATCCTTGGATATGGGTTTACCCATATCTTATCTTGTTCTAAATTACTCTTGAATAATAATAAAATTCCTGTGCAGGTTAATTTGCCTGTCATATACGTTTAACATTTCATTTTTTTAGTTTTTTTGGATACTTTATTATTATTAAGGTCTTTCACCAGAAGTGAAAGACCTTATTGTTATTCTTCTGATTATTATAGTTTCCGCCAAAACAGCTGACAAAAAACTACGCGACATATCATTTCGATACTTGGTAGGGAAGATGTGTCTTAAAGTGGGATCTTAAATTTAAGGGGACGACACAATTCTATTTATAGTAACGGAGTTATCTGCCCTAGTAAAAAAAAACCTTGTTATCAGATAATCTCGGAAACCGTAAAAGATAGCTGAAGAAGTGTAATGAGTGAAATGTTCCTTAGGTCAAGGCGGAACTTTGTTACATTTGGACGAAAACCGTGCGGTATGGTTTTTTCAGAGTTATTGCCCTTTGAAAAAAAAAATTGAGTTTCCGTTCATGCTTAATACTCCCAAACGATAAGTCGTAAAAACCTGAAACCTTCACCATTGTTAATAAGTGTTATATAGCCATCTAAAAATGTCAAGGTCAAAGGTCAACGGTCAAGGTCACCGATGACCTTAGACCTTGTTATCGCTTTGACTCGTAAACCGTAAAAGATGGCTGAAAACATGTAATAAGAAAAATGTTCATTGTCATGAGATGCAACTTTGTTACATTTAGTCCGAAGAGATTCGACGACTCTTTATATGAGTTATTGCCCTTTGAAAGATTTTAAGTTTCCGTTAATGCTTAATACTCCCAAACGATAAGTCGTAAAGATCTGAAACCTTCACCATTGTTAATAAGTGATATATGGCCATCTAAAAATGTCAAGGTCAAAGGTCAACGGTCAAGGTCACCGATGACCTTAGGCTTTGTTATTGCTTTAACTCGTAAACCGTAATAGATGGCTGAAAACATGTAATGAGAAAAATGTTCATTGTTATGAGACGCAACTTTGTTACATTGGTCCGAAGAGATTCGACGACTCTTTATATGAGTTATTGCCCTTTGAAAGATTTTGAGTTTCCGTTAATGCTCAATACTCCCAATCGATAAGTCGTAAAGACCTGAAACCTTCACCATTTTTAATAAGTGATATATGGCCATCTAAAAATGTCAAGGTCAAAGGTCACCGGTCAAGGGCACTGATGACCTTTTGCCTTGTTATTGTTTAAACTCGTAAACTGTAAGAGATAGATGATCAAATGTGTTTGAGAAAATGTTTGTCTCATTGAGGTCTACATTTGACACTGGGGTCCAAAATATTGGACCATTCATTTTGGACCTATGGCCCAAAAACCATTTATCGAGGTCCCATTTTAGAGTTTTTTGCCTATATCTCAAAAACTTTTAAAGATACAAGAAACTATAAAAAGGTAAAATGTTCAGCTCAATATGGCCGACAAAATGGGTCAAGGTCAAAGGTCAAAGCCCTTAGCAACAACGTTATTTGCCATAAAAGTCCTTAGCAACCATATGCAAAAAGTTTTGTAATATTGTAAAGAGGAAATAGATGACATTGCCAACCCGAAGTGACTTTCCTGTCCTTAGCAACAAGCTAATTTTTCGAAAAAGTCCTTAGCAGCGGTAGAGCAAAAGACTAATAAAGATCAGAACTTTTGTTTACACCACATTTTGAACTGAAATAGACAACAAAATCAAACTCAAACATGCAATAATGGCGAAAACTGGTGAAAGACCTTGCAATTGTTCTCTGAACAATTGACTTTAATTATTATTATCATTATTATTATTATGTGAATATTTTAGTCGCTATAACGGAGGGTTGCTTTTGAATAATACGAAGAATAACTTTTAAATAACTGGCATTACTCATTCTCCTTTGATTAAGAATTACATAATTTTGGAAATATTATACATGTAATCTCTTACAAAACTAATCATAAAAACGGAAGATCGGCTTTGTGAAAATAAATGTAATATGCAGACAGACATCTTTGTGTGTTCTTATAAGTCAATCATATAACAATTTTGACACGGTTACCACTCATTCGCCCTTCTATTTAATATTCAGGCAATCGGGATGATATTTACTGATGTCTGCTGTAATCCCTTAGAGTGTTGGACATGTATACATGGCATAACGAGAAAAATAATGTAATTCCTGTCTTTTGCTAAGCGAAAAAAAAAATGAACTCGGCTTATAAATTAAATCTTATTTCAGACTACACGGAAAGCAATTTGTAATATCTATAGTTTCTCGTTCAGGTAGTATATTGTTTCACTCAAGACAGTAACATTTCGATTTTTCAACATAATAGCTTTAGCGAGCATGTTAAATCAAAGGTTTACAATCGAGAGTGAAAATATTTTAAATTTGCGAACAAGCTGAATTAAAAGGTTTTCGTCAAATTAAATCTTTGCAAAACGTGCAAAATTTTGTTTAAAAAATCGCGTACACATTTAAACAGCTGCTGAGAATAGGAAAAATATAGATATTCTACAACGAAGTAATGCTGTTCGCTGAAAATAACAAAATTCAGAAAGGCAAATGAAAGAAAAAATATATAAAAGATAGAGAAAATCGAAACCTTGATTAGAATACACATTGATTAGAATACACATTTTTAGCTGGAATGTCTTTTCCTTATAAAAGGCAATTGTTGTTTTAATGACTCATTCTTTCCAAACCATTTGATTAATTACATCTACATTGGAAAGATGCAGTTGTCAAAATGGTCATGTGCAAAAAATAGATTCAGTTATTTCGATATTTACTTATTTTTTTCCACTCCCTTGGGTCGATGCTTGTGCTTTTAGTATGTTTTCCACTCCCTTGAGTCGATGTTTGTGCTTCTAGTATGTTTTCCACTCCCTTAGGTCGATGCTTGTGCTTCTAGTATGTTTTCCACTCCCTTGGGTCGATGCTTGTGCTTCTAGTATGTAAGCCTCGGAGAGTATTGGACAACTCCGCAATCTAGTACTTCGGTGCTGATCGAATTCAAATATAAACTTCAAGGCTTCAAGATGAAGAACAACAATAAAAGGGTGGTTCCATTACTTTGTTTATCATTTATTTGTAGACTTTGTGTAATGTTCATTTACTCCATTTCAGTTCATAGCTGCTTGCAATAATATATCAGCTATTGAATTTTCTTTTTTACGAGGCATATTTCCTTGGCAAAGCTCAGTCTTTTCCATTTAGATTTTATTTGGTATACGTGCTCATTCTGATCAGCCTTCAAAATCACTTTTTAAATTTGATTAGATTTGCATAGAAAGAGACAGAAACTAAATTTACAGCAAGTGTGATATTAAATAACGGCAGTAAAATACCGAAGAAATAATGCACAAGATTATATAAATAAACTTTAAATAATTAAGAGTGACAGCAAGTGCTCCGGAATGGTAAGCTTATCCTGCCTTCTATACAGCACACGTAATATAGTCAGTGAGGCATGGTTTTGAAAGATATATTTGCTAGCTGATCGGTTTATTTAATTTTCTAGCCCGTAGTCAAAACAAATTCTAGTCAATAGTAACTGTTACTTTTAAACAGTACCACGATTAAGATTTTGAAAGCTTCTGTAAATCTCTTTAGTATTTAGACAATAACAAAGACACGTACAAATGTAGGTACCTCTAAAATCAGTAAAAAGGAGAAACTAAACTTGAACAGTACAAAAACCAAACGCACGTATAGTGTGAACCCCCAAAAACCGAAGACGACAACAGGTGTTCCGAAGGGGCAAGCTTGTATTGCTGTATATACAACATCCCTCACAATTGTCAGTGAGTCAAACCAGGGTCGGGTCATAAAAGGTAATCTCAAATCTGGGAAGACGTGAGTCTAGCTAAAAATGTATTGTCTCATTTGTAAAATAGACATTTCATATCTAACAATGATGTCGCGGGGATTGCAATGGAATTTCTGAAGGGATGAAATGAGCAGTTCCTGTAATAAAGCTTTTGCTCTTTTAACACTGTCTCTATATGAACTACAAGCACTATAGTAACGAAACAACTGTTAATTATACACTCCATAGATATAATACTCCTAAGAAACAGAAAGTTCATAATTTCGGAAGTTAAAATCATCACTTTTGTTATGCAGTCTAGATTTCAAACGTCCATGGTAATCAATGTATAACAAAGGTAAAGGTATGAAGCCGAGTAGGGTATATCGGTTTTTTTCCACATATTTCGGTTCATGGATTTCCAAATATTTTGATTTCATCTGCACTGATGAGACATAAATTGTCGAAATGCGCATATGCAGAACCTAAATTCACAGTTACTTCGGTATTTTGCTAATTGTCTCTTCAATCTCAAGTTCACTTGGGTAAATCCGATATGAATATTCTTTAAATCTTGGATACTTCGTCTATATATCTGAAACTGGGCTAGTTTTTACTTTTTTTGCATCCTGTTGTATGATCCTTGCTAAAAAGTTGCCTTATAAGAATATTAAATAATCATATTAAATTATTTATTATTGGTCAAGTATTATTGTAAGAAAGCGTGAGCTGCTCTGCCCCTAGCACCAATCAAGCAGCCTATGCGTAGTCCGGTAACTACAAATGAACTATCAATGAACATTAACTATTATACAGTCATTGGATAGCTGTCTAAGTTGAAGACAAAGGGGTCTCTTTTCGTTAACTGTAAAGTTTTGGCTTTTAAGAAATTTCTTATGATGTAATCTGGATTTTAGAGGCATTTCTTTAGATTTATATTACGTTGTTTAATCCCTAATTTTGAAATTTTCCTACGCTTATTGACAATTAAAATGACGTGTCAATTTATACAAATTTTAGGCATTTATATTTTTGGCTAGTTTATTATTAACAAAAGAGCATGAATATCCTTTCAAAATTGACAAGGTCTGACACCTCCGGGGGTCGAATCCGAGACCTCCAGCACTCCAGCCATTCACACAGTCAATTTACTGGCTGTTTGGTTCTGCTGCCTACTACAACACAGATGGGCTGTCCTGTCACACTTTCCAGACCGAGAGCGTCATCAAACTTTTTATGTTAGTCCCTGGTTAGCTACATCTAACCTTCGTTGTATTTTTTTGTCTTGTTTTGTTTTGTTTTTTTTTTTTT
>MJUU01048830.1:139934-188450 GCA_002080025.1 Modiolus philippinarum
TGGTTGGCCGGAGAGCGTGAAACTCAATACAAAAATCACTTATACGTCACCTCCGGGAATCGAACCCGGGACCTCTATCACTCCAGCCAGCCGCCTAACAGTCGATTTACTGAATATTTAAATCTACTACCTACTACAACGCAGGTAGCTGTCCTGTCTGGCCTTTTATTATTATTATTTTAAGATACCAATTGTTTTTCGTCTTTTGTAACATTGAGTTTATTATCTGAACTTCAGCACAGAAATGGAAATTATGGTCACGTTTTGTAATTTTTAGTATTGGAAATTTTGTCCGTGAGTGAACTTGAAAATTTTCAAACTTTCTAGAATTGAAATAACAACAGAAATTCAAAGTAGCAAGGATAACTAGCTGAATTTTTAACAAACATCCAGACAAGCGTATGAATGCTCATATCTTTATCCTAATAGCTGATTTCGGCTTTCCATTTAGATCCAATAGTTATTTGTTCTCTTTGGTCTTCCGAATTGTCCTAATTAAACATTTTTTCCAATAGCATTTTAATTTCACAATTTGAGATGTAAACAATTCCCCTAAGTAATACAAAAAATAAATCGTGAGTTATTGAAAATTTTCATTTGCAGAGGTTAAATTAAAGCACACACAGTGATTTACTATCCATCCATCATATAATTAATTATGGTAAAATTAATGTAGCTACTTTAATATAAGTAATTACATGTACCCTGAAATTTATTTTGGTCTTTTTCAGAATAAATTTCTGGCATTACTAATTTTTCTTTGATGAAGAATTACATAATTTTGGAAATTGTATACCCTGTTTAAAAGAACACATTGTTAAAATGAATCTGCGTAGTAACAAGATTTGATTGAAGGATCGCTTAGGTGAAAATAGATGGAATATGCAGTGTTTTCTCAAGGATTTTTTTTATAAAATAAAATTTCAACACAAAGCAACATGAATTATTACCACACAGCGAAACGACACGTGCGTATATAACTATGGTGGTTGTTCGAATTATAATCTATCTTACGTTAATTTACAACAAGACATATGGGATAAAACACGGCTATGTGAAAGAAATGCAGATAAAGAAACACACGACAAATAAAGATGGTATAAAGAAGCAAGAGCGGCAATTGACTAACAACAAAAAACCAAAAGCATTAACAATATGAAACCAAATAAAATGAAAGAAAAAAAAGAAAAAGCAAAAGCTCCTGAAGTATGCGCATGATTCCTTAGCATCCATTAATTTTAATTGATAAAGATACTATTTTTTTTAACATGGAAATCAAGATGTTCGTAACATGAGACTATGAAATAATTTTCATTTTGTGTGAGCTATGTCCAGTACACGATGTTGTGTCGACATCGTCAAAATTGTCGACATCGCTTGATTAAGAAAGGCATTCTTGTTTATGAAACACCATGATGTTGTAGTTATCTGCACAAATTTGTCATAGTCGATCCTCTACTTACAAGTCCACATCGCGATATTGACAATATCGGTGCTACAATGTCAACATCGTTTCTACCTCTCACATGTTGTCAAAATCGCCGACATTGTCGAAATTGAAATTTTGACGATATCGGTACGACATTGTCTACTTCGTTTCTACTTCTCACAATTGGTCAACATCGCCGACATTGTCGGCATCGCGATGATAATATCGGTACGACATTGTCTACATCGTTTCTAATTCTTACATCTTGTCAATATCGTCTATATTGTAATGTTGACGATATCTGTACGACATTGTCTACATCGTTTATAGTTTTTTCATGTTGTCAACATCGCCGGTATTGTCGACATATTAATGTTGACAATATCGGTACGACATTGTCTAAATCGTGTCTACCTTTTACATGTTGTCAACATCGCCAGTATTGTCGACATTGTAATATTGCCATTATCGGAACGACATTCATTACTTCGTTTCTACTTCTCACAATTTGTCAACATCGCCGACATTGTCGATATTGTAATGTTGACGATATCGGAACGACATTGTCTACATCGTTTCTAATTCTTATATGTTGTCAACATCGCCGATATTGTCGATATTGTAACATATGGCAGAAACAGGGGTAATTTACTAATTTGCATAGCGACCATCTTGTAACTCTTGTATGTCGGCCATGTTTAGTTGAAATGCATACATGGGTTGCGCATCGTTTCCAATCCAGATTTGACTCTTCATTTAGACGTGGTCATCTGGGGTCAACCGGAGGAAAAATGACATCATCCAACGTTGGAGCAAGGGACAGATATTTTCTACCAACGAATCTTACGCTGTTATTCAACATATGGGTAAAAAGTCGTTTTCATCTAACAAAGAAATCCACGAGGAACATTTCAAACCCACAAAAAACGAAACTTGAATGGAAATGAAGAAATTACTATCTTCGTCTATCAGCGTCTTGGAACCAGTTTTGTACCAGATTACTCCTTGTTTGGCTAAAATAATGAGCGATCCCGCAAATGCGCAATCGGTGTATAGGGGAGATATTGAAATTTTGCAAAATTATCCAATAATACACTTCAAAACATATTTGTCCGCATCTAGCAAGATTCTACACATTGTTTACGTATATTCTACATATAAATACTTAACTATAATTATGAAAATTCCGGCCAATTAAGTTTGAGATTTGAAGCGGGATCATGACATTTTGACTGTAGAAGCCATTGTAAAACTGCCGAGTAAGCTATCTTTGACAGAAAAATACTCATCAAAGATAAATATGTAGCAAATTTGTCCGCATATGATTGTGAAATATAACTAGCATAGATTCATAAACAGTTGTCCCTTTTAAACTTACTCAACAAAATTCGCGGCCAAATTAAATTGAAAATGTGTAATTCCAAGCTTTCCAGTGATGGGAAATCCTTCTACATACTGGTTTTAACCACAATTTCTATGTTTTAAAATTCCCATAACAAAAACTTTTCATAACGGAAGATAACATTTATACAGTACTTTTAGAAAAAAGACGGGGGTGTAGAATGAAAATAATCCGGAACACTGAGATGTACTTTCGAAGTTAAAGTTTAATACAAGGAAGTATTTCACCAAAAAGGGGCGTGGGCACGTGATTTAATCTCATGAATAAAATACCCCCAATTCTGCCTTATGATATTGACGATATCGGTACGTCAGTGTCTACATCGATTCTACTTATTACCTGTCTTTAACATGTTGACATTGTCAACATTGCAATTTTGACGATATCGGTACGACATTGTCTACATCATTTCTATCATTTTTATATGTTGTAAACATCGCCGATATTGTTAACATCGCAATGTTGACGATATCGGGACGACATTGTCGATATCGTTTCTTCCTCTTATATGATGTTTACATGTTGAAGATATCGGAACATTATTGACAGCGTTACTCCCGCTTGCATTTTGTCAACATCGCTCACATCGTTGTATTGGCGACATCGGTGCTACATTGTCTACTTGTTAATTCCACCTTTATTATGTAAAATCGTCCCTTCATTTAATGGTTCTGTAAAGGTCTTCACAGAACTGTAATAACATTTTTATCCATCTGTACTGCACGCCTCTGCTAGCAATAATTGTTCAATTTTGTAAAAGGAAACTTCAGAAGTCTTTTTATTGTTTTTCAGATATCTTTAAAAACCCTTAATTATAACACATGCAATTCACTGATATGCTCAAGAAAATACATGCACTTAAAAATAAATATTTTGCTTCCATTGATTTCCTATAGAAAGACGAAGTTGCATCTCTACAATTGCGATATCGTCCATGTTGACAATGTTGACATTTATAGAGGATAATGTCGCCAAAGACAGAATTACATCGTACCGACATTTCCGAAATCGCGATATCGACCATGTTAGTGTTGATAAAGGACAATGTAGTCAACAGAGGAACGACATCGTGACGACATTGACGACATTGCTGACATCGCTATGTGGACGGTTTTTACATTGATAAAGATCGATGTTGTCAATTACAAAACGACATCGTGACGCCATTGCAATGTCGACGATGTTGGCGTTGATAAAGAACGATGTAGGCAACAACGTAACGACATCGTGACGACATTGTCGACAGTGCAATGTCGACAACATCGCTATGACATCAACAACTGGACATCAATGGATTTTGGGTATTCTACTTTTAAGGTAGGTATGTTGTTTTCAATTCACCACAAAGAAAATTGAAATTATAATAAGTAAGACGACTCTAAATGAAAAATGAAAAAAAAAATATTTGTGATATGTTTGAAGTGATTAACTTTTTTTGTTGGGTTGTCTGTCGGGCTATTTTTTTGTTCTAATTTCTCTGACAGACAATGGAGTTTTATAAGATTTTGTCAAAGGACAAGGTGCGATAAGGGCCTGATTTGGCCCTAAATTTCGGCGATTTTTTAATTTGCACCTGGATATTTTCTTTAATGTTGGTTTGAAAGTTCAGATACCACCTAAGGAAAAAATACAAAATTTTGAACCCATGACGTCACAATAGGTACAATTCTGACGTCATGTTGAAGCTACTTTTGAACGTTTCCATAGAAATAGAAGGAATTTGGCATATTTTCGAACGGTTTTTCTAATCGGAAATATAGAGCACATTCAAGAACCAATTAGATATTTTACCAAATTGTTACTACAGATGCATTTGACCTCTCATATGAATATTTTTGTGGTTCATGCCTGTGCTCTATGTTTCCTCTTAAGAAAAAGTAGTCAGAATGAGTCAAATTTGCCATTTTTCGAGAAAATGTGCAATTTGTCCCATTTTCTACACTGAAAAACTCTGTAATCGTACATCAATACTTGAGTAATCTTCCTTTTAACTGTTAACCTATATCCATAGAACATTTCAACAATATATAATGTGAATTTAAGCAAACTTATTTTTTGAGGCCAAATAAGGCCCTTACCGCACCTACTCCTTTGACTTTTTTTCTTAAGAATCTGTTGTGTGCAATATTTTTTTTTAATGACGCTTTGAGAACATAATCATATCCCGGCATCTAAACTTATGTGATATTGTACATATATTTTGTAAGGTAAGCTACTCAAAAATAAAACAGTGCAAGTTTGTAATGTTGAACACACTACATGTATTATTAGAGTTATACATCTTTGCACGTTTTCCTTTGTGAAGGAAATGTAAATTTTATTTTCCGTTTTGCTTTGTCAACCTGAATAGTCTCTCAACAGCAATATTAGATAAGGAGATCTTAGGTACTGAAATAATATTAAAAAAATACTTGTTTTTAGAGGGGTGTTAAAAAATGCCGTATATTTTAATAGAGGGGACATATATACTCATGGCAAAAAGAAACACTGCAATTGTAAAAACTCAATATTCCTGTAATTAAACAGAGTTTTGTTACGAAATATTACATGGTAACATTTGAACACTGCGATGTTATGGCAAAATGGGGGTTACTTTTTATGCATATTTATGAATATGCATAAGGCAGTTATACCACGTGATCATAGAAGTGCCTGAATCCACTTTTTCAATTACCAGCGTTATACGGATAATATTATCTTTTTCACCGTATTCGACTCTAATCTTACCTGCACAAATAAAGTTTCCGGTGCGAGTTTCATGAAATAAATGTGAAATCTGTGTAGTTGACAAAATTGGGACAGTTTCATAAGGTCCTCATCACAATCATGCATTTTTTAACATTCGTGGGAACCTTTGTTTCATTTCTGTTGATGTAAGTAGGTATATCACTGAATTATTATTTATAAACACTTGCATATTCTTTCGTGACAAGTTGTTAACATCTTGAGATTACTTGACAATTTCAATTTCAAATAACAGAAAATCGACATCATGCAATATCTTGTCAAAGGCAATACTACGCATTTCGCTTCGAATATTATTTCCTTCTGGGAACCTTGAATTTTTAAGATATTTCATTCATTTGAATTTTTGGTGAAGGAGGGAAACGTAAACTGTACTGGTCGAGTACCAGTTATCGCCGTTTACCAGTTATCGCCAATTTTCATGTGCTTCGAGATCGCGTGTGACTTTTGTTACACGGTTATGTTCAGAAGTGACAACTATATCCTAAAAATAGATTCTTTAAAGAAATGTGTTTTAATCTTTAAAAACAGTGCAATTTGAGATAAAATCCCTTGGGAGCCCCTTTAAAATATATATATTGCTATGTCGGGGGTCACCTACGATAATTTTCTAAAAATTGATTCTTTTACACATGATGTTGGAAAAGAAAACTTGGGGTGTCAGCTATATTTTCTGTCAGAAATAAATGCTAACTATGCTGCTTTCTCTTCAAATAGTCAAATAATTTAAGATAAATTGGGGCTGTAAAGATCTTCTATTTTCTTGTCTTCCTGAACAAAATAGAGCGAATTACGCATTGATAAAAATCATGCTACTTTCAGTTTGAAATTTGCATTGGCTGACCTTTCATTTTTTATTCCCTTTTAGTTCATCCCTTTTTGGGGTACTTCGGTGGATTAAAGTGTACATTTAACAATTTGATAAAAAGCTGGTGCATATTTTGAAAGATGGCGAAAACTGGAACACACATCGACAAAATTTGTCGAGAAAACCAACACTTTTTAAAACTAGAAAACACGAGGGGATTTTATAAACATAAGTGGATGATATAAATCGGATAATAGTTTTTATGAAATAAAAACGATACGCTAGGCTATGGAATAGCCTTGGATAGAAAATTGCGTGTTTGATTGACAAGGGTGTGGTGGTACTTCTTTGTAATTTCTTCTATTGGTCTGCACATGTGATAAATCAGTCATCGATTCGATCAAACATCTAATTTTTTGCCAACAGCAACTCAAAGTAGTTTCGTGCTTTTTTTCTTTGTTTTTGCGTTCTCCTAGGGTAGCTCTTAATTATTCTTCCGCAAAAAAAACGCAATTCTATCTCTTTCCACCTTTCGTTCTCCATTGCCTGAGTACCCGGGCCTAAGTATCTCCACAAACTACAATCACGCACAAATGAAAAGTCTATAGTATTCGTATATTATTGATTATTGCACAATACCTCATCTTTATTTATTAACTTCAGGTTTTAAATTTATACATTACTGTTCTTATTCTTTTTATCATATCTATATTTATAAATCTGGCTAAGCGATATTGCAATACCAATCCCATCATCCTCTACAAACCTGTTCCCAGTACCACCTACAGTAAATGTTTATAATACTTTTCAACTTCCACAAGGAAACAGAAAAATTAAACCCCGCCCCGTTTTATCAGGACGAAACTGGACGCCATTTTGATGTTCGAGAATCTGAAATTCCTATTGGTCAATAGTCTTCTGTGCATGCGTTCTCCTCACTGCGCAAGCGTACTCCTCACTTTCCCCCAAGAACTATCTATATAGCTAGGCTATTCCATAGCCTAGCTAATGACTATATTACTGCGCATGTGCAATGAAGCTGAAAATGAACATGATTGGTTAACGTATTACTTGGTAAATTTGTACGATATAACGCATTAAAAGTTTAGTCCGAGTTTAAGAAGATCAAATGCAAAATTACAGTGTGAAAATGGCGATTACTGGTACACGACCAGTACATTTTATTCACATGAATGTAAAAGTGACATTTTTATAAAATGTCCGGGTCCTTCATGAAAATGTTTCATTTCTATTCACAATGTATTTGATTTTTTGACGCCATTTTGTCTAAAAATGGCGATATATGCAAATGAGCAAAACGGTAAGATTTTAAGGATCTCCATATTTTCACACCTTTACCCTTAGGTAAAATTTCCGATATTTGGTTTTAGTGTCATCGGATCATTCTCAAACAACAGCAAAAAATAGACACAAAAAATTTGAAAACATAAATACATTTTGTAGCGGACATTAGACGGATCTATTATTTTGATATCTTTTTGGTGTCTTTTCTTCATTTTCAAAAAGAATAAACCAACAATGTAGAAGACTTAAATTGTGTACATGTTCTAAGTAAAAAAAACAAAATAAATACAGATTAATACATGGGCATTTCCATATTGGCCTGGTTATCATCCCGAGACACCCATATTGGCCCGAGACGAAGTCGAGGGACAATGTGGTTCGAGGGATGATAATCAGGTCAATATGTAAATGCACATGTATTAAACTTTTTATTACATACTTCCGACGTTTAGAAATGCCAGGCCGATATGGACCGGAAGTCGTTTATTTGCCCAGGCCAATATGGACCGGAAGTCGTTTATTTTGTCTGAGATGCACGAGGAGCATAAAATAACCCATTATTTTCCGGGGTTGTGAAAATATGGACAGTTTACTTCCGGTCATATTGATCATGCAAAAACGCTTTTATTTCTACTAAGTATGTAATAAACGCAATTAATAAAGTGAATATAAAAACAAAAAAAAACTTAATAAATAAATTGTACATTATAAAATACAGACACGAAACAACTAGTTTTTTTTCCGAATGTCACGTCTTGCTCTTCGGCAACTCCTCGATCACAGCTAGTTTTTCAGAGCGACCCCCTTGCAGGCTGTCTAATTTATTGGCAAATTCAAGGCACCTTCTTACTAAACAAAAGTGAAATAAAGCAAGAAACCACCAGGCCTGTTTTTGCTGTTTGTCAGGCAAATACGCCTTTTTTTCTTAAAATAATATTTTGGTACTAGTTTTGAGAGAAAATATCCGAGGGGCACGAAAAGAGAAGGAGAGGCCATTTTCGGGATTTCCGGGAAATCGTAATATTAAGACCGGTAATTCGGGATAAAAATACACATCCAAAAAGAGGGTTCTTTACTTTGGTAAAATAACAAACATCATTTAATTTACCATATAATGAGAGGTGTTCATGTACACACCATATTCCTTCATTTTGAACGTTCAAAACATACAATTTTAAAAAAATTCACAGAAAATCGCTAATTTATAACAAAATATTTGGGGGACTTTCTGGATTGACTTATTTAAAGACAGAAAATCTGGATGAGACCCCGATCGTCTCATCAAAAGATAAAACAAGTGGACAATTTGCTGTAAGGAAATTGTAAAATAAGCAAGAATAAGGTCAATGTCATTTCAACACCGAATGCGATTGTGAATAATTCGGAAATTTTTTGATGCATCATTTTAATATGTACATGGTCCGATTTTTTTATTTCTTATTTCTTATTGAAATTTATGTCGGAATCATATAAATCAATCAGCAGCAAAAAGAGATATGGAGTTAATTATTCTATACTCTCTTGGATAAATGCCGCTTTTCCACACGGACACACGCCTAAACTCGAGGCAGAAGAAATCTGGATATCTAGAGTACACGAAAGAGAAAGTGTAAGAATGTTTATGTAGCTGTCGGACATGGAGAACAACGAAATAAAAATACGAAATAAAATCAGAATCTGAAATAAATATACAGGGGAGAAGAGGCCAAAAATTTCGGAGTTTTCTCCTTTAACGATGGTGATAATTTGGGCCTAATATCTCTTGTATATTTAGGTTTTAATTTAATTTCATATTCTCCGTGTACGACAGCTACACATTCAAACAATTGCACTCTTCACTCTGTCTATTTTTTATGACATTCAGCGGTCTCGCAACATATATTTTCATTTTAAGTTATAACATTAGAAAGAACTCCATGTAAATTCATGATTACATTGATGAAATAACAAAATACCGAGGTTTCTATAAATTTAGGTTCTGCATATGCGCATTTTGACAACTTATTTCACATCAGTGCAGATAAAATCAAGACATGAAAATGACGGACAGAAAGGACACTTCTGATAAAAATGATAGTAACCCAATAATAATAAAACAACAAAAGGAAATTTTAAACAACATATTGGTTAAGGAAAAAAAAATAAAATATACCACGACAACAAAGATACATCGACACAACGAAATGGAAGATAGAAACAACACCATAATATATAAACTGAAAACAACACAAGGACAATCAAGTTAGAAACAACACCATGAATTTTGGGGAAAAAATGAACAATAAAAAAGAAAGGAAATGGGTATGTCAAGGAGACAACATCCCATCTCCTGGTTGAAACGTCCCAAAACAAGGCATCTATGGGTCTTCAACACAGTGAGGAACCTCACACCATAGCAATGTACATTTACAACTGCAATCGCAATAACAAAGACCGGGGTACCATTTGAAAATCGTCAAGATCTTTTGGAACCTATTTCCTAATTTACAGCTGAAAAGTTTTGATAGGCGCGTTTACATGATCAGTCTTTTTCCATCAAATCGGACGTGACGTATTTCGCTCAAGTATTCTCAAAATACTTTTTTTCCAAATTCACAAAAATAGAATTCAAAATAAACCAGAAAAAAGTAAATAAGAGGAAAAAAGATAAGACAAAATTTAAAAATTCCTAGTTGACCCATGGGTTTTTTTATATATTGTTACATGTACATAAAGCCTTTAAAAAGCGGAATCCGACTTCCAGTTTTGATTTCTCCTCCTTGAATGTTCCTGAAGCCTTGATTCCTTTGAAAGTTTAGTTCTCTTGCAAAAACTCGCACCCTTTGGGCTTCTAGTTCTAGCTGTATGGATTCTACATATTGTCACCTTTACGTCATGAAAAGTGACGTCATAAAAGACATGACGTCAACATGAACGTTCCAAAAAAGTTGTGAGAAAGAAATAATAGTTTAATTTTCAGAATAAGGCTGTTTTAGATAAATTGGAATGAATTATACTGTCATCGGCCCAGATCGGCCCGCTTACAGTTCATGGAAACAAAAATCGGCCCGATCGGCCCGTTGGCAGTTAAAGGTAACGCAAATCGGCCAAATCGGCCCGCTGGCAGCGAAATGTCGTGAAAATCGGCCCAATCGGCCCGATGGCAATATAAGGGTTAACATCTCGTCTAATACCAGGAAGGTCAAAACAACGGAAGTAGAATACCGAAGGAACAAAGCACAGAATCACATACATCAAAGTCCAGAGACAAGGCAAAAGCAAGAACAACAGAAGACAGAAGATCAATGAAATTACACAACCACAACCAAAGCAGTAACAGTGTGAACTTTTAAAAAAACAGAGTGACAGCAGGTACTCCAGAAGTGTAAGCATGTCCTGCTCTGTTTACAGCACTCGTCACACTGTAAGTGGGTCAATCCAGGGAAAAGTCAGAATCGGTAATGTCAAATCCGGGAAGACGTAAAGCTAGCTGAAAATGTCAGTTCTCATTTGTGTCATCGACATTATATATCTTTTTATGATGTCGTGGTGAAGCATTTAAAAAATCAGATTTCCAGTCATAGTGACCATCCAAAAGCCTCCCGACATGCGCAGTAGATTTCAGACATCCAACATTACTGCAAGCATGCTGCCCTGTGTTGAGACCAATTCTAACATGGCTTCCTGTATTAGCTTTGTAAATAGAGTCGTGTTATAATACCAATATAACACTCTTAGCACATGCGCAAAAGATGCATAGTTTCTGTTGCATATTTTGAATCTATTTTTCATTTTAATTTTCAAAATCTACCAACAACTAACACATTTTTTATTAAATTTGTTTCCAAAATTCATTATGGAATTTTTTACTTCTTGAAAAGGCAATGTTCGGGACAAACTTAAATTTTCTTACTTGTGACGTCACAAATAAAATCGTACTGTCCGGTTCGTAAGCAGCGTTGGTGGAAAGTTGGAATGGAGATTAAAAGGACTTGAGGCATTCTCTACAGTTTAAATAGCAATTAAATCAAACAAAAGTAAGTTTTTATTGTATTTGTGGAAAGTTTTTTGTCAGCGAGTTTGTTTATCAAAATCAAAGTGTTACAGAACCATTAGATAGTCGCTGCTCGCTTCGGATATAAATTGGGTGAAATTTCCATATTAGAATCGAAATAAATCATACCCGCCAAATACTATATTGTCATTATAACATGGGCTTTCGTTGTTTTTGCATATTTTACCCCTCGCTAACGCTCGGGATAAAATATTTGCAAAAACAACTCAAGTCCATGTTATAATGACAATATAGTATGGCGGCCATGTTTTATTTCTTAAACAACCTTATCTATTTTCAATCCCATATCCGAGGCAAGACATCAGCAAAACGAACAAGTATTTGTCTTGAAAAACGGTAACGTTATAATTTGATATAATCAAACCCTTAGAGATTAGCACAGATCTGTCGAATTTTTACCAAATGCAGATTTGTGGCACTAAATAACAATATACCGAAGAAACTACACATTTAGTTTCTGCATATGGCCATTTTGACATCTTATGTCTTTTCATTGCAGATCAACTCATTTTTTTTAAAGTCCATTAACAGAAATAGGTGCAAAACTCATAGAGAACAAATTTCAATAGAAAAAGCGAAAATCAGCTAAGGACAGAACTATGCAAGAGGGAGATACTACCTAGGTTTTAACAAAAAATACCATTGCAGACTAACAGTACATGAGTAGTGGCATCGGCCATTGGTAATATATAACAACAAGATTCTCACATGTGAGCCTGTATCGCTCACCTGGTGGCTACTGATCAAATAAAATTTCCAACAATTAATCTGGTCAGTCATCTGATACAAGTCATGTTAAACTGCATATTTATTATCAATATAATTCTTGAAACGGGTTTCATTAAGAAACAATTTAGAAAATTTACCCAAAGAGTTCAAAGAGGTCCAAGACCATAATTATTTTTTCCACTTTTCCCATAGGGTTACATGTAAACGTTTCCAAGGATTAAAAAAATCCGATGCCGCAAAGTTTATGAATTTTCGTCTATACCAAACTTGTCCTTTTGATTAATTTTATATCTAAATTTCAGGAATTTCTACCAGCTCCTTTTTCATTGAAATCCCACAACATTAGGGTACTGAAGTTGATAAGTCAAGAGAGTTCCGAAATTGAAAAAAAATCCTACTCTTTCTACCTGGCCTTACTAAAAGTTCCTGATAAAATATCATGGAGACTTTTTTTCTACGACACATTTGAAGCCTGTACTTGCCTTAAGCCTCTCTTACACTACACCGTATAACGCAAACGAACGCCGAACGTATAAAATAAATTATATCCGTTCGTCTCCGTTCATATACGTCTGTCGTCCGTTCTTTATCCGATGAATACGGTACAAGTACGGTAATGTCCGTTCTGTACGGTGAAAAATTTTGAACATGCTCAAAACTTGGAACGGACGTATACCGCACAAAATTTCCGGTGAATGTACGGTAGATTTACGTTTTGTTCGGTTCTCATGCGTTGTACATATGTATATACGTTATTTATTCGTGACTTGTCCGTTTTGTATCCGTTCATGTACAGTAGATTAAATTGGTGAAACGGACTTTTACCGAAGAGATAGCGGATAAGGCGTTCGAGTTCCGGAATTACAGCGGAAACCAATCGGACGAGCACCGAATAAAACTACGACGAATATATAAATATATATATGTTTGCAATGACCAAAATTAAATGTAATAAACAAAATAAGGATAGTAAAAGGAGATAATAAACATAAAAATATAAAAAATAATAAAAAAAAGAAAATAAACCAGCTAAAAACCACAAGAAAGGAACAGAAAGAAAGGCCCATATTTTCGACTGTACGGCTTCAACTATGAGGCTTTCGGATCGAAAACCAAAATGAACGAGAGAAACTTGAACCGCCGAAGAAAAACAAAAATTATCTAGTTGCCCAAAAGTTGGAGGCCATTCGGCCGATAATTTGAGCCATACTTTCTATTCCTTTCTTTTTATTTTTAGCCAGTCTTTTATTAGTTTGTACTTTGTATATTTTGTCCTTTTTTACCCTTTTTTACCATTCTTATTTTGCTTAAAACGAATTTACAACGGTTTTCTTGTTATGTGGTTATCCAATAGAATGTGTGTACACTACTTTTTTAATTCAGTAATTGCAAGAGCTATGCAGTGTTTGTTGGTTTGTATTTATATTGTAACATTATTCTGACATATACCCAAAACATCAAAATCAAAAATTTGTCCGTTTTCTCGCAGTTTAAAACGTTATATGTGTTACGCAGCATCGTGCCATAGGGACTGTATAACTTTAATCCGATCTTAGTCTTGAGTATCTTCACAGGCATTTTAGCCTTTGGTCGTTGGTGGAGAAGGTTATTTGTAAACCGACAGTTCTTTTCTTAGGTCATTCTCTTGCCTTTCTAATCGGTGACACTTTGGGAAAATGATTTAATTTGTCAAGCACGCCGTAATAATTTTCTTTGTAAAATAAGTTGTTGAGGGGTCAAAAGACACAGGTATCGTCTTTTAAAATCGATAGTTTTACATAGTACCCATTCAATTCGTTTTTACTCGGTGCTCGTTCGGCACGTTTTCGTTCATTCGGTACTTGTCCGGTGTGTTACCGTTATAAATACGTTTTATTCGGTGCTCGTCCGGTATTTTTTCGGCGTCAGTTCGGTGCGAGTTCGGTTTATTTGGTGCCAGGATTTTGCATGTACGGTGTACTTACTGTATGCCTCCGGTTTTTGTGCGTTTTCATCGTATTTCGTGAACGAACAAAAATATTTGCCACCGTACAAAAATGATATTCATCCGTTCCTCATACGTTTGTGTCATACGATGTAGTGTAAGAGCGACTTTAGCCTTAAAAAGATTTAAGAAATTTATAAAACTGCAAAAGAAAAAAAAAATATGAAAAATACACCAAAAAAACTAGGAACTATATTCGGAAGAAAATAACTGTTTACTCGGACCTAATAGACAGTTTAAATTGTCGGGTCAATAAAAAACTTAAACTGGCACATTTTGATCATTTTTCAAAAAATCCATCCAATAGTTTAGCTGATTCTAGCTCTCAAATATACACACCCCTACCTAACATTCATGGCATATTTTTCTCTATTAACTCTATTAACTTGTCAATATCTGACAGTGACCCTTGACACTAAAATGGCTATAACTTTTTCGTTTCTCAATATATCTGAACAAAATAAAAAATATATTAAAGTGCAAGCTTTGAACTTAATACAAATTAAAACTTTTTCAAAGAAAATTACACATTAATGCCCATAAATGTTGGTTGAATTTAAATATTTGAAAACAAATGAAAATAATTTTTATTTAATTAAAAAAAATAATAAATTTGAAATTTCATTTAGGATGCTGAAAAAAATCTGAAAAATCTTAAAATTATCTATCTTTCCAAAAATGTTACCTATCTTTGCTGCTGAAATACACAAAAGGTAGAAAAAATGTGTTTTTGTTCCACACCTGTGCCTGCCCCAGGCCACCCCTACTATGTCACATCCAATAAAATGCTTGTGTATTGTCTTTAACTACAACTGAATAAAGAAACTGCCTTAAAGTTTTGAAATAAAATGCTTTTATAATGAGATTTTCCAAGAAAATTTGGAAAAGTCTAACCAAATTGGGTTTTACAGCCTAAACAATGGTCAAAATTCAGACTCAACTTTGTGCGCACAAAAATGGATAATCTGAAGCAATATCAAACTTTCAGATATTAAATCAACAGAAAATAGCATTAACATGACTTAACTTAGTGAGAATAAAGGTCTGAATGAAGTATTTTTGATAAAAAGTCACCTCTTCTGGAGCAATGCAGTATGACAGTACCAGGGCAACACCAAAGGAACAGACTAATGACCCAAACATTAATAAATACCAATGTGACAGAAAGATATAAAGTACCAGAAGCTTATGAAATGAAAGAGACATGAAAGAGATAGTATCTGAAACAGCACCATATACAATCAAGAAAAGATAGACTCCTATCAAGGCAACAGTGAAGCACACAAATATAAATCGAAGACCAATATGCACATCTTCATGAAGACATCCAGTGGATGCAGTGCTTGCTGTGTTGTACAGTAAAGAGTGGTGGATATGGAAAGCGGGAAAGACAGTTTTCTGATTTCCTGTGAAGAAAACTTAAAAAGGTCCTTTTAAGGCCACAAAAATTTGCAAAAAAGATATTTGAGTTGTTTTTATCAGAGCTCCTAAACACTACAAGTACATGTACATGAGACTTTAAGCACACAAAATACGATCAATTAATCAATAATTAGTTAATCAATCAATCAATCAATCAAACAGTCAAAGAAAAAAAAAGAATTTCACTGATATGAGGGAAGCCTGGGCTGAAATTAATGCCTAATCTCATTTGCGACCCCCCCCCCATACCACCTCCTCATCTGCATGTACCCTACCATTCCGCAACCTGTGGCAATGTTTTAGTGCAATCTTTGTTATCAGACAAAAGCAAACAAATAAACCATTGGATCAACAAACATATACACAAGTTTAAATACATGTTCATATATCTTTTCACACCACTGACGCACTGGTACAATTACGGATGTCACCTTATGTGTTGTGCTCCTTTCCAAAAAAGCTCCCTAAATACAATACATTTGAAGCCTGTACTTGCCTTAGCCTTAAAAAAGATTAAAAATTTATAAAACTGCAAAAGAAAAAAAATTAAGAAAAAATACACCAAAAATATGAGGATCTATACTCGAGAACAGGAAGAAGATACCTAATAAAGAGTTTCGTGTTTACCTGTACTTTGTCTCGTGTGCATTTTACTCCGTATCCTTTCATTCACCATTTACCTGTACTGCCCGGTGGTGTCCATTTTAATTTCTGATTGGTAACAATATACATTTTTTTAGATGTCCATTAAGTTACAACGCCTATTTAATAACAAGTTGCTATATGAAATGCTTTTCAAGAAATAGCAATTAACAATATTTTCAAAAAGGGTCCAAGGTAAAACTATGATCTGCAGTTGCGGCTACATTTGATCTATGATGGGTATTAAAATCATGCATACAGTTTTCAAGAACTAACAATTAACAACATTTCCATAGGGTTCTATGTAAAACTATATTCCCAGGTGGCTGCCATTTTGGATTTGTGATATGTACAGATATGCAAAATTTAGTAGATGACATGATACATGTACCATGCCTAATTAATATCAACTTGTTATATGGTACGATTGAAAAAAATATTTCCCCATAGCGTCAAATGTTAATCTGAGATCTGAAGCGGCCACCATCTTAAGTGTATGATCGGTACTTAAATCCTTCATTTGTGCGTCCATACCAAGTTAATATGAACTGGACGTATGAAACGGTTTCAAGAGGTACAATGTAACAATATAGAACATTTTCTGATACGGTCATCTTTGATATGATGTGAACATGTTGAAATTATGTAGAATTTTTAGTTCTTGATAAACTCAGCATTTTTGCTATAAACTAAAGTAAAACCTTTATCTCAATTTTTTTTTTGTTTTGTTTTTTTTTGAAATTTAGTACAAAATGTATAAAATTATGAAAACGTGACAAACAAAGGGCAATAACTCCTGCATGAGTACTTTAATTTTCTTCAGAGTTTCCATGTGGGTATATCTTGGTATGGTGAACATTTTCGCAGCTTAAACTTGAATTCTATATATCATAGGTTCTTCTAATATAAAATATTTCGTAATAAAAAAAAATCATGGAAAGGGGCAATAACTCCAACATAGGCCATCAGATGCTCTTCAAAAGATCTTCCCATGCGGATTATTTGGACTGTCGAATTTTTAAAATCTGTAACAGACTTTTTCTGTGTCCCAAATTAAAACGAACATTTTCAGCTAGATTTAACGTGCTCACGGATTTGAAATAACCGGATGTGACTCGACCCTGGATTGACTCACTGATAATGTGACAGATGCCGCTAGCGGAGCAGGACATGCTTAGCCTTCCAGAGCACCTGATGTCACCCCTGGTTTTTATAGGGGTTCACACTATGAGTACCTTAGTTCTTATAGTCACTTTTTTATTTCCGTGCATTGTAGCTGTCTCACGTCCTTGTTTTGTCTTTGTTTATCTCTGTTGCCGTTTGTACCATGTTCTTTGGACTTTGATTTTTATGATCATCGCTTCCCTTCTTCCTTTGGTATTCTACTGCCGTTGTTAAAAAAACAGCAATTTACCCCCATTTTTTTTAACAACAGCTGCAATGTTGTTTGGTCTTCCTACTAATCGAACACAATTTTGGAACTGCATACGCTGTTGATGATTAAGGCCAAGTTTGGTATCAATTGGCATAGCAGTTTTAGAAAAGAAGATTTTAGGAATTGTTGGCGGACGACGGACGAGGGACGCAAAGTGATGGCCAGGTGAGCTAAAAAACCGCAGGTGCAAAAACAAAAAGTCGGAATTTTTGATCGCCTAAATTCGTCTGTTCACTAACAGGTTGTAGGTTTACAGCTGCCTTTTGGACGTTTTCTTCTTTCAATGATCGATGAATTGCCAAACATCGCTAAAACTGATGTTCATACTTGCTTCTGATTAAGTAAATATAATTTAAAGCGTTATGAATGGTCTTCTCACCGTCAATTAAGCAGCAATATTGTTTTGGTTCATTTGTTGTAAAGAATTGGCTGAAAGTTTGTATAATCATAGGTTATGATCTTTTATTAAAATTCTACGACATTTCGAATCTTAATCATTAGTGTATATTATATTTTCGTTGCTCTTTATTTCATTTTTTCCAAAATAGCGTATTATAAGATATTTAAGAAAACGAAAACGTTTCAAAAAGCTGTTGATGAGCTTAAAATTATGAAAACGCAGGGAATACTTAACATAAACACAATGTATAAGTCGCAGCCTTTGGTATTAATTAAGTAGCGACATTTTATATTTAAATACAGCCTAGCTTGAAGAATGTGAAACCAAAATAAAAGGATGCTTAAAGAAACATTATGACTCAGTATAATGCATGACCAACTGTTCCAAATGCAGTTTTATACGACAGCTTATTCGTGCCAAGTGGAAGAAAAAAAATTATAACAAAAATCGTTCGTACGTTTTTTTTTTTTTAAATCGTTTGTACGATTTTGAAGTCGTTATAACAATTTTTAAAATCGTTTGTACTATTCTTTTTAATTCGTTTGTACGATTTTTTTAATTCGTTTGTACGATTTTAATTTCGTTTGTACGATTTAAAAATCGTTCAAACGATTTTAAAAAAATGTTTGTACGATTTTAAAAATCATTAATAAACGATTTTTATAAAGTCGTTTGTGCGATTTTAAAATCGTTATAACAGTTTTAAAAATCGTTTGTACGACAGCTTATTCGTGCCAAGTGGAAGAAAAAAAATTATAACAAAAATCGTTCGTACGTTTTTTTTTTAAATCGTTTGTACGATTTTGAAGTCGTTATAACGATTTTTAAAATCGTTTGAACGATTTTTTTAAATTCGTTTGTACGATTTTAATTTCCTTTGTACGATTTAAAAATCGTTTGTACGATTTTAAAAATCGTTGAAACGATTTTAAAAAATTGTTTGTACAATTTTAAAAATCATTTAAACGATTTTTATAAAGTCGTTTGTACGATTTAAAATCGTTAACACGATTTTTTAATTTGTTAGTACGATTTTAAAATCGTTTGAACGATTTTTCAAAATCGTTTGTACGATTTTATAATCGTTTGTACCATTTTGAAAATCGTTTGTACGGTTTTTAAAATCGTTTGTACGTTTTTTAAAATCGTTTAAACGGTTATAAAAGAATCGTTTGTACGATTTTTACCCGGGATTTTTAAAAATAGCTATTTGGTTTATAAATACAATTGTATGGAGGCTTATTTGTGACATTTCAGCATTCGGGAAGATAATTAACTTCCTAGATAATGATATCCGTATACAGACAATAATTTCTAGGGAGAATAATTAAAAGTGCAATGATGTACTCTCGCTTACTGGCAAGTCCGATAAGCAAGCTTAAACACATCAGTGGATTGTGTGTTTTTACTGGTCCTGTCCCTCTGTGGATTGTAGTTTTGGCCATTGTAGATGTTAACTGTTATTTGATTGTATAATTTCAACTATACATGAAGCTGAGTAAGGAACATACCTATGTTAACGTCCATACAAGTTCAAGGCTTACTGGAGAGGGTCGTTTTTGGCTTCACGATCCAAATCCTTTAAGTTTGTAGCTAACTCGTTTGTTGGAAATAATGACATATTATTTTAATACCTTTAATGCTTCAAGTGTATCTTTGATGATGGTGATGACTTAATCCATCACCAACATTTAAATCTTTGGTCACAAAATTTCTAACATCTGGAATATATACTGCCTCTGTGGTCTGTATTGTCTTGCGTAGCCACAACATTGTCACTGCTAGAGATGGACTTCTGTCGAAGTTATGGACTCTCAATCTATATCAATCCATTATCAATATCATAATCATGCATCAGGAACCTCGTATAAACCTCACTATAAGGTCATTAAACATATGCCCTGATCATTTGCAGTGACAGGAACCACCTCTCTTCTTCATACTAACCTGTTAAATAGGTCATCAAATCACTGTAAAGAAAAACTCCGCTGAGCTTTGCGGAGGAATAAAACAAATTCCCGATATGCTCATGTTTTAGCTCACCTGGCCCGAAGGGCTATGTGAGCTATTGTGATAACTTTGCATCCGTCGTCTGTCCGTCGTCCGTCCGTCAACAATTTCAAAAATTTCCTCCTCTGAAACCGCTGGGCCAAATGTAACCAAACTTTGCCTGAATCATCACAAGGGTATGGCTTCTCAACGTTATGTTCGATTAGTTTGCCGGTCAAAAAACATGGCCGCCATTGCTAAAAATAGAATATAGGGGTAAATTACAGTTTTTTGCCAATAACTCAAAAACCATCACAGATATCAAAAATCTGAATAGGGTAAAATGATCAGCATGATGAGATCTACCCACCCTGCAATTTTTAAGAAAATCTGAAATCCATCTGTGAGTTATAGCCCTTTTTCTGTAAAATTTTCCAAACTTCTGCATTTTTAACTTTTTATTTCAAAAACAGTAGCAGATAGAGGTCATGTGTAATTGCAAAAGTGTTCAGCATATCAAGATCTACCAACCCTTATTTTTTGAAGAAAATCCAAAAGCCTGTGTAGGAGTTAGTGACCTTTTTGTACCGAATTTTTTCAATTTTTAAGTTTCTCGCCTTCTATTTCCAAAACTATAAAAGGTAGAGGTCGAGTGTAAATTCAGAAAATGTTTGCCATGATTTGGATACGTTAAACCAGGTGTTGAAAATTGTTTGTTGACCACCATTTTCAAAAAAGCCTAAAAAAGGCGGGAAAGTTCAACATTGTCCAATTTCAATGAAATTTGGTTTCCAAATAGATATTGATGTCGCGATTTCATAACCGGCGTTGAAAATTGTTGGTTGTAGCTATTTTCAAAATTGCTGCCAAAAAAGGCGGGAAAATTTAGCATTGTCCGATTTCAATGAAATTTGGTTTCCAAATAGATATGGATGTCATGACTTCAAAATTAATGTACAAAATTGTTCGTTGACTGCCATTTTCAAAATGGCTGCCGAAAAAGGATCTCAGTTCCAACATGGAAAGGGTTTTTAGCTCACCTGGCCTAAAAGGCCATGTGAGCCTTTGACATCACTTTGTGTCCGTCGTCCGTCCGTCGTCCGCCGTCCGTCCGTCGTCCGTCCGTCCGTCCGTCGTCCGTCAACAATTTAAAAAATCTTTTCCTCTGAAACTGCTGAGCCAATTGAAACCAAACTTGGCCTGAAGCATCAACAGGGCATGCAGTTTAAAAAATGTGTTCGATTAGTCCGAAGACGTTTGAAATCTAAGCTATATGGCAAGCGTGATGATTTTAATTTCCAAATTGTGAACTTTCCCTATCTAAGCAGCAATATATCTACCTCTCCAGCCAATGGAGTGTTCATTTGACAGTTGATTCGTTACTGTCGAGCATGTAGTTTGTACAGTGATTTTTTTAACAGAGCAAAACCACTGTCCCAAAAACTGCTTGGTCAGGGATTTGTTCAACCTATGTTAATTTCATCCCTCAAAAAATTCTATGGCCGTCACCATAACATCACTGAAAGATATGACGTGTCAGTATCCCAAATGAAGATGGACATTTTCAGCTAGATTCGCGTCTTTCCGGATTTGACTACCGACTTTGACATTTTCCCGGATTGAATCACTCACAGTGTGACGGGTGCTGTTAACATAGCAGGACATGCTTACCCTTCCGGAGTACCTGATATCACTCTCACTTTCACTGGAGTTCACACTGTGAGTGCCTTTGTTTTGAATGTTGTAATTTCTGTATCTGTGCTTTATATCTGTCTAACGTCATTGTTTATTGTGTCTAACGTCATTGTTTTCTGTGTTCTCGTTTTGGTCGTGTCTTTGGACTTCGATTTTTGTAAATTTCACTCCTTTGTTCCTTCGGTATTCTACTGCCGTTGTTTTATAAACTTGCATTAAGGATTTTTTGGAAATTATTATGTTAGTGCAAATGTACTTGTCTGTATTTTATCTTAATTTTCACTATTTATCGGTGTCCTGTTTGCCTAAACCCTCCACAAAACTAGTAGAAAGAGATTCATTGCACAAAAGATAATTCCGACATTGATTTCCATTAATATGGGAAAATGAAATCGTGGAAATTATGAATGTGGAACATTTTTAAAATGAATTAAAAAGTTGTGTAAGTAATTTTATTATGAACAAATATTTACACATCTTAACATTTTTTTTAACAATGTGAGTTAAAAGCAACATGATGAACCACAGGAAATAAAAAAAATCACCTTTTCTATGACTCTATCAAGGAATAATGTAAAAGCACTATATCACCTTAAATCATTGATCTACGTTAACTGGATCTTCTGTATGGATCAATGTAATTTTCAAGTGATCTCTTTGTAAAATTATAAATCATTAACATGGTACGATACAATATCGATATTTTATGGTATGTTGTAAGGGGAAAAGTCTGTTGACTACAAATCGAACACTGTAGTCCATATGAACCTCACAGATTTCTATGGCGTACTTTTTCACGTTAGAATTTCTGATATGAATTCGTCTTCATTTTCTGGAGATTAAACTATTACTTTGACCATCTGCATATATAGAAATGACCACATCTCCCAATTTTATTTGCTAAGCTTTCTATATAAAGAAATGAGAAGATGAAATATATTATATTATATTATTCTTTAAACCACAAAAAATATTAAAGAATAAAAATTAATACATATATAGTTATGAATCAATAGTTATAGCGATACATAAGTTCATTGTTTGTATAAAGCACATATTTCGATGCATCACCTAGGTGTAACAAGAGTTTGGTACTTTCGCCTGTTTAAACAGATACCTAAAATATTAATAAGACATTAAAATACATTTATATGACACAAAATTTGTAATTGGCAAAAAATACCACATACATAATTTTTGATTACTTATAAAAGGAAAAAATAGTTTTTTTTTCAACTCCTTTGCTTAAAATGACCTATTAATGAAGTTTTCTGGTAAGTGTACATGTACTATTTTTGGCATTCCATGATTTATTTTTTACAATTTTTGAATGTCAGTCAGTAAAAGTATCTAGGAAATATGATACACAAGATTACACATGTCTTGAGTAAGTTTTGTCTTTTTTTAAACGTAGCATACTGACCTTCAGTATCATGATATGATGGACTTTGCAACAACATTTTTATAAATTTTGACTGTTCTAATTTTTCAAGACGCTTTGGATAATCAAAAGTACATGTATATAATGGTAGCTCTCCATTTATGAATGTTGCTGGCATTGACATTGTTGAGTCTTTGTTGATTTTCCTTTACCGGAGTTGACATGTTCAACACGGCGGGTGTCTTATAAGAAGCAGGAGATGCTTACTCTACCGGTGCACTTGATCTCACCCATGGTTTTTATCGAGTCCGTGTTTGTTGTTCATTTTTGTATATGTGCGTGTCTTCATTTTCTTTTTCTGTGCCGTGTTCATGTTATGTCTGCGTTTCTTCGTTTTTCCGACATTGCCATTGTCCTATGATTGTTCTTTTCAAACTTACGGTTCGGTTCTCACTTACTTTATTGTACCTTTTCAGATTACTAGTATTTGGTTTTGCTTCCTATATCTACAATGATCACTAATTTTCACACTTCATCAGTTCTTAGGATTTTATGCATATATTTGCGGTGTTTGAGACTGTCTAATATTTCAGTCAATTTAAAGAAAAAAATATATTAATACTGTTATGTATTAAATATCATTTACGCCAAGAGAAAAGGGAGCTAAGTCGGTTTTATTAATTTATAACTAATCGTTTCTGCCCTCAAACAGGAAAAACTATTTTGTTCCTCCTATTAGTAGTCTAAAAAATTAGTATGTAGTATTTTTTTCAACCCAACTTTGTTATTATTTCCAATGAAATTAAATGTCTGTTTCTGTCGGCTTACTTCAATATGAAAGCTGCATGTGAACAGTTTTTTTTTTTATTATTTATTAATTACATCTGTTGTGTTGGTACTAGTGGTAAAATAGTGTCTTTACTTACAAAATACGCCTTTTTTATTTATATTGCTGCAAGTTCACAACGCGTGCCTTTCCATGTCGACGGACAACTACAGGTGTAAGTGGAGCCGAATGTGCGACAAGTGCCTCCGTTTAAACATGGCTGATAGCTACATGGGGTATCTGAAATTATTTTTTTTTTTTTGGATATATTCTGAAATACGTCTGACATGCTGACATTTCTGGCATTGATCTTATAGATTGTGGAACTATATATCTTAAAATTAAGTATGTTTAAAATTTTATCCTTTATTTGAACTTCATTATTGTTGGAAAATATCCAGAAATGTTTGCTAGTGTAGTTGTTGATATCGAGTAAATTTATTGACCTAATTATTTGTCATCTTTAAGGTATTTGATACATATTGGAATTTTTAATATCAGCTCTTTGGAATAATAAGCCCTCGTCTTCTACCGTTGGGCCAGTGAACTGATATTTACAAGGATTTTGATATGAAAAATGCATATTGTAAATTATAATTATCATATCATTGTAAAAATTAATAATAACATTTTATTCTCTGTTAAAATGTAGTCGATTATCTCATTAGTCCAAATATCTTCAGCCGAAGCAATACATGTCCATTAAAAATAAAACAAATAAGATGCTCGACCTATATACAAGATCATTACATCACTGAAAATGATATACAAACAATAAAAAAAAAATCTGACATTGTGGTTATGTACCTTTCAGCTAAAAATTAATGACATTGTGTAAATACATAAATACATACGTTCACATCTGCTTCCCCAATAACCAGAAGGACAGTTACAAGTGTAGCTACCACCAGAGACTAAGCATGAACCGTTGTTATAGCACGGTTTTGATGTACAGGGTGTAACTAAAACAAAATCCAATTATCCTTAATATATTATTAAAAGGTCGGAATGAACCATAAATTTAAGTCAGCAATATAAAAACAAATTTGGCTCAATATAGAATTAATATTTTACAAATTACATGTACATTATATAAATTACAACTTGCTAAAACAATGTCACAGCATTTGATTTTCTACACTTTATACTACTCTCAAACATAATAAGTTTGGGATTTAATAATTGAATCTGTCTATAATACAAAAGGTGCAAAATAATTTTCATTTTTGCTACAAGGATTAAATTTGACCAATTAATTTTGCTAAACATCACAGAAATTGTAACAAAAAGTATAAAACGGAATATGTCATCGCTATGCTGGAATTTTTAATTTGTAATTTTTTTTAGAACAGTATTTCGGCAGAAATAAAATATTTTGTGACTACTTGTGATCTACTTTAAGCCGATTTTTTCCTTTATTCGTATGAATTCTGGTTCAAACAAGGGCCTGTTAAATGTCCTTCAATTTCAGTTACTGCTTTATAGGTGATCATATGTCATCGAATAATCCTCAGTTGAATGATAACCTTCATCTTAGGGACTCGAAATTAAAAAGACCACTAAAACACCATCATCAGCCTAAAACACTGAATTATTTCTCCAATTTTTGAACGGATTCACATCGCAAAGAGCATTAGATTTCAGGCGTTCTTTCTTTCATTTGATATGTCTTTGAAAGATAGTCTCAATATCTGTAAAATGTCATTTTTTTTAATAACTTTACATCCCTTTTTTCTCTTTTTGGTTCGATGTTCATTTGCCGATGTCTTCAAATCAAAACACAGTCAAGTTCTTTAAGTAATACTTGTAATTGTTAACAGTAGAACATTTCGGCACAGACAAGAATTATGACTTGTAACGCAATCTCTCAATCATTAAAGCATACGTTTTAACTGTATATATATGTATTTTGTCTATTCAAAACGTTAAATCAACACCCTGTATTTAACACAGGGAAAACATAATGATTAAGATTTATAAAAAAAAACACAATACATACATTCACATCTGGTACCCGAATAACCGGAAGGACAGGTACAAACATAACTGGAACCTGAGATTGAACATGCGCCATTGTTATAGCACGGTTTCGATGTACAGGGTGTAACTGAAAAAAATGATATTTTCCTTATTATGTTGGAAAATGTATTGAAAAATACTGCAAAATGTCAAATACTAATTTGGAATATGTATAAAGAGTTTTATGAGAAGACTTCATATTAAGTTTAACTTAGTGTGTCTTATCCCTTTTGTCATTATATGAGTAAATAAAATAAGTTTAACATAAGAGTTTATTTTTGCGCACATGGATAAAAGGTTGCTCAATATGTTTATAATGCCAAGACAAATATATTGTAAAATATCGACAACCTTTTTTTCAAAATGTTTTCAAAAGCTCATGAAGATTATAATGCATTATTAACATAATTGGAAATAGAGTAAATGCAAATGAGAAAAATCTCTACAAATACATGGCAAAACTAAGCAACATAACATTGTTTTTATTGCTGTTCTCGATCTTGAAGTCACCATGAGGCTTTAAACATTGAGCTTTACTCATACCTCATAGTAATTTCAGCGGAATTCATTGATATGATTTCAACACGCTACATCTATGAATGCGGGATCGCCAACAAACATAACATGTGAAGCATTTTATATTTCAGTTCACATTTTAAATAATAGAGATGAGTGTACATTAAATGCTTAACGATACGTTATTATCTTTAAAAATAATTATGTAAAACAGAATGAACATAGCGCCACAACATGATAAGAAAGAAAGAAACGCACTTGTAAAATATCAATAAATTACAAGTATCAAGCAATCAAAACTCTCAGTCGTCGTTTAAAATCAAAGTTGAGAGACAGACGCGTTCGTCCTTCCACGATCGAAATGCATTACCCAAGAATAATCCCAAATGATGGAGTAAGATATATATCATTTTATTGCAATTGTTGTATGGTTTAATATTGTTTAATATTTATGGGTTTTACTTAAGTTTCGCATTCAAGCAAATTCAAGTCAAATTTCTATGAGTGTATAATATTTGGTGTTATTTAATCCAGTGAATTTCTTGCACTAACGTCGTATGTGATAACATAACTCGCAAAACATTTTGCCACTTATAAATGAGAATAATATTCCAAACTGTTACACACAACCGATTAATTGATAAATGTCAAGCAATAGCTGACCCAATAATATTCCAAGCTGCTGAATCACAACCAATTAACTGATAAGTGTGGGTGACAGGTCATACTAGGTTTACGTGATATGACTATTTTATTATTTATGAGCGTTGATCATGATGCTTCCGCGGCTTCATAGCATTATCCACCAATATAGTCCGAACTGGTGGAGTGAAATATACAATAATATATGCTTTTAATTGCTGTCAGTTTTATAACATATTAGAAAAGTTTTTCATTTTTGCATTTAAGAGAGCGAATGCAAGGAATCCATGTATTCTAAGAATAAAATATATTGGGCGTTATTTAATCTGGTGGATTCCTGTCTCTCATATTTCTATGCGACAGCATAAGCCGCAGAATTTCTTCTGCGCCTAAAAAGACCGCCTAAAAACTAAAGCAACACACTCTTTATAGTTTATAAAGGGAAAAAAAAGTACATACATTCACATCTGGTTCCAGAATAACCGGAAGGACAGGAACAAATGTAGCTTGCACCTGAGACTGAGCATGCAGCATTATTATAGCACGGTTTCGATGTACAAGGAGTATCTAAAATAAAATAAACCTTTTTTTCATATAATGCAACATAACATGCACATTTTGAAATATTTATTACCTGTCCTTTTATGGCTCTTTGTCGGGTTTAATTCAACACAT
Source organism: Modiolus philippinarum (assembly GCA_002080025.1). Taxonomy (NCBI): domain Eukaryota; kingdom Metazoa; phylum Mollusca; class Bivalvia; order Mytilida; family Modiolidae; genus Modiolus; species Modiolus philippinarum. The sequence continues at coordinate 168,033 of MJUU01048830.1, forward strand.
CAATTCTATAACAAATGAAACAACATTAAAAAAAACATTGAAAATGACATTCATTCTGTTAGAACACTTACAAAAGATTTCGTTTAAATGATAGATCAACGTTCTCTATATTTAGACATAAAATTCAGTTTTTTTAGCTGGTTACTAATCGTCTCTATGTTTTGCATACCGAAAAAATGTTACAAACTACCTGTAAAGTGGCATGAAAGAATATCATGAACAACAAAAAATATTAAAATATCAAACATAAGTAATTTGTGTTTTCCAGCTAGTAGTTTAAGCAACCTAGGTTAAAGATAAGATTGAAAATCATATTTCAAAAATAGAATTCAGCGCACATAACAAAAATCAAGTAAGTATGTAAAAACTTTGTTATCTGTTGCAGTTGAAAGTATGATATATAACTACTAAATTCCTTGATCTTGATGTATCATTGAAACGCCCTAAATAAAATAATGTAATATGAGGGTCTGACTTTATCATTCTTTCATTAAAAAAGTCCCATAAAGTAAGAGGAATGAAATATACAGCTTAAAAGATTTGTATCAGTATCAATAATTTAATTGAATATTTAACATCCTGAATTCTACACAATCGATTTGGAAAATTCTGATTAAAAACACATTACATACATTGACACCTGGTTCCATAGTAACCGGAAAGACAGAAACAAATATAGGTGGCACCTGAGATTGAGCATGCGCCATTGTTATAGCATGGTTTCGATGTACAAGGTGTATCTAAAACAATAATATATTGTAATAAATTATAAAATATCATATAAAGTTTACTTTAGTGACTCTTTCCTTCTGTTAAAGTTCAAACATCATTTAAAAAGCAGCGAAATCCCATGAACAAGTTATTAGAAATAATGTCAAATCTGAGGATCTTTTCAAACATAGATTGTTGATAGGCAAAATTATAGTATTTACTGAAAAAAGAAATTTTCAGAACTTAAGCTTGAAATCAAAGATATCTTAGGCTCCAAAATATTAAAAAGGATGAAAAGGTCCAGGGTTTCTTTTTTTATTTCCTAACACAATGCCATATATATGTTAGCGGCAATAGGTGAAATTAGGCATTAAGCTTAAATCCTAGGCATTAAGTTAATGCCTAGTCATTAGAACTAAAGCCTAAAATGAGTTTTGCATTTGGCTTAATACCTAGGAGTTAGGTCTAATGCCTGAATTTTGTTCATGAAATTATGCTTATTGCCTGACTGCTCATTATTTAATTTTTGACAATCAAAACAAATTATTTTTAGTGAATATTTCTATAATATAGAAAAATAAGTGCAAATACAACATTTAAGGAATAATTGAAATGTGAAAATACAAATTAAGAATTATCAATAAGTTAAAATACAATGGCAATTATTTTCACTTATTGTCATTTGCAGATTCTCTTCCTAAAATAAGCGAGACCGCAACTGTTAGTAAAAAAAATAGTATACGGAAACAGAATTGGAAACACATAGAAGATTCAGATTCATATTTTATTATGGTCTCACTACATACAATATACAATTACATATTTACATTTAAAACATCCATACAACAGTTACATAAAATATATTGCATGTACCGATCTTAAAAGATTTATGAGAGACTTGTTTTAAAACATATTGAATTTAAAACTATTTATACTCAACATAATATCACAATTATTGATATAAAAAACTGTTCCTCCTAATTAAAATATAATAGCATGTCTTGGCTACAATGTTAAAACATTTTCATCAACAAGTAAAAATATAAATCTATCTATATCTGATAAAAGACTAAAATCTAAATTAAAATCTAAAATACCACCGAACATCTGTTGTCTGAGATCTGCATATAGCGGGCATTGCATCAAAACATGAAAACAAGCATAGAAACAAAGACTTCACAAAAGTACGACACAGAAAAGAAAAATGGGACCAAAATGTAATAAACTACTAAGTACCTGTTCCTTATACGACACCCGCGATTTGGAATATGTGTGTTCGATTAATGAAGTGAAACCAAAATAGATTCCAGCCGAGCTAGAGAACAAACTATGCTGTTGAAGGAAAGATCTACTGTTAATCGGGAAACAGAAATCCTAAAGCGGTCTATAAGATCGTGATTGAGACCGTAAAACTTCTTCAAAGTTGAATTTGACCACCAGTAAAGGAATATTTGGTAGAGGCCTCTATCGCTAATAAGAATATGACTGTCAACATCGTTCATAGATAAAAAAAATACTGTTTGCAAATGTTAATTTGGTTAAAATTGTTAGTGTTATGCGATTTTTCATACTTGGTAACAGTTATTGAAATGTCCGACTAACTTACCTAAGCTGCTGGCTGTATTAAACTACGTATTCCAAAGGCGATATCATAGCATGCAGTTCCCGGTATCTTAAAACATTTCTACAGTTTATCATACAGATTTGCAAACAAAATTGTACTACAGTGAACAGGAAATTTTATCATATTTTTCGCGGATTAACTAACAAATTAATTTCGAATCACTCTTCCATACAAACATAAACCTTTTCATCTGGATTGTTATCAACCGTTCAATTCCACCCAATTTCCAAATATCAAATCTTCCGCAGAAAAGAAAAGAGTTGTAAGAAACAAATCAGAATGAAAAATAATAGATAAAATCAGCTATCCTTATTTTTACCTCAACCTAGTGATTAGTGTATATCGTTTCGCTTTCACTACAACAATACCTCCTGATAACATTGTAAATATGGTCAGGCAATAAGAAAAATTATCTTGAACAAAAATCAGGCATTAGACCTAAATCCTAGGCATTAAGCCTAATGCCAAACTCATTTTAGGTTTTAGGTCTAATGACTAGGCATTAACTTAATGCTTAGGATTTAAGCTTAATGCCTAATTTCACCTATTGCCGCCAACAAATATATATCATACGAATGCTGTTGTGATTTGAGTTTTCCAGTTGACAATTTCGACAACGTAATATGTAAAAAGTTTAAATTTTTTTTTAATCTTAAAGTCATAATTCGATTTAAAATTAAGGAGTAAGTTAAAAACAATGACGTGGACGGGAAAATGGGAAAAATTAAAAACTAAAATCTCAGGAGTGTTGGGGTTGAATGTTCGATATAGAGCTACTGTTTCCATCGATTTTGATACAAAATTAAAAAGGCAAATAATGTGATCTTGTGACTTTATAAATTTTTCAGTCAAAAATATATGAACATTCAAAAAACGAACAAGTGTTCTTTGTAGCAATTGTGTTTGTATCAACACCCTGTCTTTAACATATTGCAATCAAAAACACAATACACACATTCACATCTGCTCCCAGAATAACCGGAAAGACAGGAACAACTGTAGCTTGCACCAGCGACTGAGCATGCGCCATTGTTATAGCATGGTTTCGATGTACATGGTGTAACTAAAACAAAACACATTTTTCTAAATAGTTCTATGTATAAACGCTTTGGAAATGTTCATTAGCAGAAATTAAATCACAGTAACTTCAATATATTGTTAAAAAAGTTAAAGGTAGCTCATTTATCCGATTTAAGTTAAAGAATTAATAATTTCTTAAAATCTATGAAAAAAAAGACCTTGAAAATGTTTTTAACATGTTAGTTTAATGGCTTTTCCATATCTTTTGATTTTGGCTGCATTGAAAAGCATAAATTTTTGAGATGGCCCTGTGGAGACGCTTATTCACAGTAACTTTGGTATTAAGTTATAAACATTGGGTTGATTCAGTTGCTGGTGGAGTGTTTGTCCCAGAGAATTTTTTTTGAAGTGTATGAATAATGAAATGAAAAAAGTACGAAGAGTATAGGATCTTTACATTATATTATATATCTTCATACTTAACTACCAACACAATACATACATTCACATCTGGTTCCAGAATAACCAGAAGGACAGGAACAAATGTAGCTGGCACCTGAGATTGAACATGCCCCATTGTTGTAGCACGGTTTCGATGTACAGGGAGTAGCTGAAAAAATACATTTGTTGTCAAAATAAGATAGTCACTATTAAAAAGGAAGTATAATTAAAGCGATTTTGCTTTCAAAAGAAAAGTTTAAATTTAGTCAAGGCTAATAAAACAAAGAAACCGATTTAAATTATCATGAAACTATGAAATTCAAATTGTACATGCAAAATTATGAATGAATTTAGGTAATTTAAATTACTATCTGTTCAGTAAACGACCAGGAGCCTCTCTATATTGTTCCTCTATATTGAGAAATAGCAAACAACAATATACAATTATGGCCCGCTGTTAAGGGAAACATCCAGATTTGTCAACCCGAGGAGGGAGTTGTTTCCCGAGGCCTCTGTCCGAGGGAAACCACACTTTCAAGGGTTGGCAAATCTGGATGTTTCACGTCAACAGAGGGCCATAATTGTTTTATTATATTTTAAACAGTTTCATTAATTCCAAATCAAGAGTTCTAATTATGGTTTTAATCTCACAAAGAAGACTGATGTAATCTGCTAGTGATTTTTTAGATTCTACGACGTTGTTTCTCTCTGTTACGTCATATCCGGGTTGTTCAGCGGGAAACAACAGGCTTGTTCCCGCAATGATGTCATATCGAGGTTGTTTGCTAAAACATCTGAGTTATTTTGAAGTCAAATGATTGCTTTCATCCAATTAAATCTTCTCTTACTTAGTAAAATATAATAATCACAATTCTAAAGTAGAGTAAATATCAAACAGAGCGTGAACGACATATTATAACGTTGAATATTCCAATTGTAATAACTACTATATTATTGTTTGGATATAGCCGACTCTCAACTGAAGAAAATAACTTCATTGCCATATAATTGTTTGAAATAAGTCGACAAATCAGTTAATTTTTGACACGTTTATATAACCCCTGTGTTTACACACAAGCTTTTTATAATTTGGTTTCAAATTGAACCTGCCTAATTTTTGCAATGATTGCACAGGAATAAGAATTGGTACTTAAGTTTTTTGTTAAATGCCATGAATAAATATCATAAAAGATTTCAGTTTTTGCAGATCAAAATTTCGACTGTTTTATCAAAAAAGATTGTAGAATTTCAATATGGTTTTAATAATATTTGGACAAAATTGGTTCCAGGGTACAGTCTTTTTATGTAAAAGATCATCAAATCTAAATCTTGACAAATCCTGAGTTTCAGCACGATTTTAATGGTTTATTGAAATACGTTTGCTCGTCATCTTTCAGCAACTGCATCGTTCGAACTAATGTGCCAAATGAACTTGGATTTTTTTGTAAAGTTGTATAGCCCTTTTTTTTTCTTTTCAATATATATCTAACTGATACCTAGGCGTTTATCGATTTTAGAAGTGGTATGATGAGGACAAAAAGGACAATAACTCACACTGCTGATCATAGCAAAATCTTCGTCAAAAGAAATAATTGATATCAGAATAGGCGTTCAACTGAGCCATATACCATTACAATGAAGGCAAAACTTCTAAAATAAAAGAATACGACATGATTGTGACTGTTAAAAGGATTGCAAAGTTCATTCCTGAATGCATTGAGGTGTTTTCACGATGAGTAAAAGTGTTATTCCAATGATAAGTTTTGACATGTATTTGTTGAGGTTTTGTCTCATGTACTTTTACCCCATATCCCTATTTGTTTACTTAACAGAAGGAAAAAAATAATGCTTTCGTTTGTATCGAAAATTATAAATATAGGCAGCATGCATTCAACACCGGACAGTGCAACCCCTATTTACTTCATTGACTCACATTCACATCTGGTTCCCGAATATCCAGAGGGACAGGTACAAGTGTAGCTGGCACCTGAGATTGAACATGCCCCATTGTTATAGCACGGTTTCGATGTACAGGGTGTGACTGAAACATATTTACATTTTCATATTTTTATATTACAAAGGAAAATGCAATATTAAGTAGTGTGTATAAAGTGTTTTAAGGTGGCTCTTTCCTTGGTCACAAGACTAGTGCAAAAAAACTTAATAAAAATAGCATTGAAATTAAAAAAAAACATCTATTAATGTTTTTAAGCTGCTTCACGCAATCCTAGAAATAACGAATATAGATATGTCAAAATATCTAGTTTTAAGGTGGCTCTTTCCTTGGTTACAAGAATAGCGCAAAAAAAAACTTTAAAAAATAGCATGGAAATTTAAAAAAACAACAACTATTAAATAAATGTTTTAAGCTTCTTCACGCAATCCTAGAAATAACGAATATAGATATGTCAAAATATCTATTTAACAAAAAAGAAGTTTCTCGAAATTTGGCTAGAAAAGAACCTGTCTTCTTAATTTTACAATTAATCTATGGATAGAAGGTTGTAAAGTATCTATCAAATGCTATGATAGACTATTTTTTATATCAAATTATGTTGTCTAAAGTCTTTTAATGGTATTATCACATTAATGTTACACATTTAGCGAATGGCTAATAGGGTCACTTTGCGACAAGCTGAAGTCAATATCCTAGGTACGGAAATTGGTGCATCAGATAAAGGTCAGTGTACAACAGATATATAGTGAATTGTACAATTGTTTAAAGTAAGAGGAGATAGAAATAATCGATTCTAATGTTCGATTTCATTTGCTCAATTAATTTAGAGTTTTACCCTATAAAGCTTACTTCCTTTTTGAAGATAAATCTAGCAAAGATTTATCCTTGACGTGATTTTGAGTGAAATATCAAAGTGCGGAAATGCAAAGAACCCACTTAGGATCAGATCTTTGAAAGGACATGGTGTATAAATAACTAAATACTAAATATTCACCATCTCTATTTACTTTGTCAACAGACCTAATACTCACTTTCACATCTCGTACCAGAATAACCGTAAGGACAGGAACAAATGTAGCTGGCACCTGAGATTGAGCATGCCCCATTGTTATAGCATGGCATTGACGTACAAGGTGTAACTGAAACAAAATTACACTTTTCCTCTTGATAAAATTGCAAAAGAATTTAATATATTCAGTAGTATTCCTTTAAGTGGCTCCTTCCTTAAATATCAGGGAAAAAAAATCAAAGATGCCATGACAAAAAAGAGATGAAAAATCATATTTAATCTGTAACAAGAGGTCAGTAGAAACAAAAAATATAGAAAGGCCAACATACCATTGAGGTATGTAACGAATTCAGAAGTTTTGCTGGAAATTGAAATCAAAACCGTCTTCATTTAGCTATAAATATACGGATAAAACGTTGTAGAGTATCTGTAACATGCTGTGGAAGACTATTAAAAATTTCATGTAATGTTGTCGAACATCTGCTCATGATGCTTAATTTAATATTTGGAAAAAAACATTGTGCCCGAAAAAAATACATTAGGTGCAATAGGCAAACGTAAATATGAAACAAAAAAGGGTTAGTGTTAACATGTAACAAATTACAGGTCCATGAGCAACAAATTCGTAGTGCATTGTGCAATAATTTAAGTATAAGAGGAGATAGAAAATGATAAAACTTTATCCATGACGAACGTGGCACGTATTTTTATAAATGTAAAATCTGTGAATGTAATGTGTTACCATGTATCAGTGTTGTTCATGATATTGTAAGGGTATGTGTTTTTTGGTTTTTTTTTCTCTTTTTTTTCGATTGTTTTTTTTTTTTTCTTTTTGGTGTGTCATATGAATAAATGAACATAAATCCTTTTTTTTTGTAATTTACTCTACATTGTTTATTCATACTACAGTCGTAAAGAAGGATCAAGATTTGAAACTTTACCATGATTTTATTTATTTATATTGAAGTTTAACATGTTTGTTTCTTTTTTCCCCTCATAACTGGATAAATAGTGTTATAAAGTAAAAACACATAAACATTTGGGTCTAACTTTTCACGACAAAATGACATGGAGCGATCATATCAATGATGTTTGTAAAAAATGTAATAAACGCCTTGATATGATGATGAGAATGCGCCATTTATTGCACAAGACAATATCTAGAAAAGATATATAAACCTTTAATTCGTTCTTTATTGGATTATGGTGATGTCATATATGACAACTGTTCCAAGATAGATTCGGACAATATTGAGTATATACAGCGTCGTGCATGTATTATTATTACTGGAGCAATAAGGGTAACCAAACATGAAACATTACTGACAGAGGTTGGTTTACAATGCCTGAAACGACGTCGTAAATTTCATAGATTGGTATACCTTTATAAAATTAAAAATAAGCTTTCACCGGCTTATCTCCAAAATTTATATACATTAATTAATCATAATACACTGAACTATCACCTTAGAAGGCATCAGCAGTTGCTGCCTATAAGGTCTCGTACATCACTTTTTCATAACTCATTTTACCTGTAACTATCAGAGACTGGAATAGTCTTCCTCTAAATATTTTTTCAGCTAATTCACTTTCCATCTTTAAAAGATTATTAAAAAAGTCTGAGGAAGTACCGGCGAATTTTTTTTTTTTTTCATTAGGACATGGTTATAATAAAATTATCCATACCAGACTCCGACTGGGACTAAGTGGACTAAAACAGCATTTGTTTAAATACAATTTAACGCTTAATAAATATTGCCCGTATTGTTCTGGAAATCAAATTGAATCTACAGAGCACTATTTACTATTCTGTGACCGTTACACCAGCTTCAGAAAAATTTTTATTACTTGATATTAAGCATATTATTTGCCCGGACATAAATATCACCTTATTGCGAGATCTTTGCCTAATCTACTTATGTAAAATCTTAATACAAGGGAGTGATGATTTAACTGGTGAAATTAATTTTGAATTATTCAGATGTGTGTTTAGATATATTAAATTAACTAAAAGGTTTTCTCCCATATAACTTTTGTTCTTTTGTTTTTCTCATATCCGTATCTTTTTTTTAATATATATATATAAATTCTGAAATTTCGGAAAGTAGATACGAAATCAATAATTGATTTGTACTAATATTTTAACTCAAAACATACTCATTCTTCTTTGGGGGATATTCTTAGATATATAATTTATTTACTTTATTTAAATATATTTGTGTAACTGTTAATGCAAGTGCTGTATGAATGGCTGCAACGGTGAGCGTGAGATATATGAGTTTTGTCTTGTCTTGTATATTGTCTTGTCTTGTTTTCTACAATTCATGTAAAATTTATATATTTATTTATGATTAATGTATATGTGTTGGGGAGACCCGCTAGTAGCCATTGGCTGTCGGCAATCCTCTTTAAACAAATAAAGAATTAAATTAAATAGTGTTATATAAACCTATCGATCGACAATCGTGTGTGCATTGTGTATATAGCGTTGGTATGTAAAATAAAGAATTACAAACAAAACGCAAGTGGCACCTTAAAGTTTGATATTTAGTGTCAATGTATCTCGGTTTTGCTGCACCTTTCAGTCGTATTACATTTCAAATATTCGAATTCATACTGAATAAATGAACTAACATCTTGACTTTTTATCTAGGAAATATTTATCTTGTAGTATTTTGGGTGAAAACTATCAAAGCAATGTACGGAAATGCATTTACCACCTTTGAGATCGGGGTTTCTTTCAAGGATGTTTAAGAAATTTTGTCTTTCTAAGAGTTCAAAGCAGCAATGCAAACGAAAAGCGTCTTACATGGATAAAAGCTAATCCAATCATTAATTAGATCAGATGAAAGCACTTATTTCTTTCTTAAATTTCAGATGAGCATTTTTGAAACCTTTATTATGTTAGCAAAGTTGCCTAAATTTGAGTGTTTTATATACTTGTTAAGCTGATATTATTTACATTTACATTTATTGAGCCCTAAGATTACTTAGATGTGAGCTTTCTCAATTATGTCACCCCAGACAACGTCGGGGTGACATGTTGTTATTCTACGTTTCTGCTGATTATTATGTCACCCCAGACTTTGTCGGGGTGACATGTTGTTATTCTACGTTTCTTCTTCTCTATTCTTATTATTTTTTTTTCTTCTTCCAATGATTTTTGTCCGAGCGATTATTTTTAAATCGCTGGACCAATTGATTTTAGAACACCATCTGAAGTTATATGCTGTGCGTTTAAAATTTTCAAAATGGCCGCCATTTTCAAGATGGCCGCCAAAATACGTCAAAATTTTAACATTGTCGGATCTCAACAAAAATTGATTTCTAGGTAGATTTTGACGCCGCGAATGACATGGAATTGTCGAATTTGTTGTCTGGGGTGACATCGGCTATTGCTTGCAATTGCAAATCTAGTTATTCTTCTTTTTCTTCTTCCAATAAATTCTTGTCCGAGCGATTATTTTGAAATGGCTCAATGGAATGATTTCAAACTTTGCATAAAGTTGGAACACCACCTGAAGTTATATGCTGTGCGTTCAAAATTTTCAAAATGGCCGCCATTTCCAAGATGGCCGCCAATTTACGTTGAAAAATTTGGGATTCTATATCTCAGGAACTGCTTAAAGGAATTAATTCATATTTTGTACAAATGTTCAGTAAGATGGGAGGAAAGAATGTATACGACAAAAATTTTCAAAATGGCCGCCGTTTCCAAGATGGCTACCGAAATACGTAAAAAGTTCTAATTTGTCCGATTTCAACGAAAATTGATTTCTAGGTAGATTTTGAGGTTGCGAACAAGATGGAATCATCGAATGGGGAGTCTGGGGTGACATCGGCTATTGCTTGCAATTGCAAATCTAGTTTTTTTTTTGCTTTTGTACGTCTTCTTTTCTTGTGTTAAATATTTTATGTTTTTCTGTTTTAGTGCGTTTGTTAATTAGCAATACTAACCTTCACACCTCGTTCCCGAATATCCACTACGACATGTACATTTATAACTGGAACCAGATATTGAACATTTGCCGAGATTCAGACAAGGATTTGCAGTACAGGGTGTTTCTAAAAATAAATGTATCAATTATATGTATTGTTTTTTACTCTCGATCCCCAAGTGTATTACTTTTCACTACAGATAGGCCATGTAAACTGCGATGGAGCTTTCTCATCCATAGTTGTTCGTAATAGCGAAAATTCAACTTGTCAACACACATTAAGTGTTAATTTGAAAGACCCTCATAATAAAGCTTGAGACCAAACATGACATTTTTAAAACAAATACAAGCCGAGACAAGTGTGAAGAAAATTTGTTATTGTTATTTGTAAGTTAAAGTTAAATATCAAAGAATTGCAAGCACAACAAACTTGTTAGTGGCTTATTTATCAGTATAAAACTCATCAATATAAAGCTCCGGATCAAACTTTAATTTATTCAAAGCAAATTCACTGCAAAAAAAAAATCTATAGTGATTATAGAAAAACTGCAACATATTGGCAAACAGGTAATGGAAAGTGGTTGCCCGGCAGATTTTAAAGGGCTTACAAATTGCAATTTATTATTATAATTATGTGTGCACAAAGTAAAGTGCGACGAAAATTTCCCGTCCGTTATACGTCATAGTACAATTTTAACAAATAAGCAACCGGGATGTTAGAATACGGCCGACCTGAAAACTGCTCATATGTTACAAATCTTTTTTAATAAGCTCGAGATCATTTAGAATCATCCCCATTCATACAATTCATACAAACAAGGTTAAATGCGACGATAATGTCTCATCCATAGTGGGTCATAGTAAACCTTCAACATAAAGGCAAACAAGAAATGATTAGCTTACACGTATCAACTCTCAATACTTGAGTTTCAGATCAAAACTGATTTTGACAGTTGTATGTGGAACAGATGGAGGGATATTTGTCAAAAATAAGCCGAAGGTGGTAAAATGTCCCGAGCATGAAAGGCAGGGGAAATTTAGACCGAAGATTTGTTGTTTTTTTTCAAAAACCTTGACGTTCATGATATATACATACATGTTTAATTAAAGCGAATGTCTAAATCGGACATAAGTTGTCGAAATGTGCATATGCAGAAAGTAAATTCACAGTAACTTAGTTATTTGTTACCACTGGATCGATGCCTCTGTTGGTGGACTTTTAGTCACCAAGGGTATTTACCAGCCCCGCACTCAGTACTTCTGTGCCGACCCTAAATTCGATTATATTTGGAACCTTGCAATATCTATTTTTTTTTATAAATTTTGTTGAAAACTAAGGATTATCTTCCTCATGCAAGCTCTGTCCTTTGCTAATTTTGGCTTTACATTTAGATGTTATTGGGTATCCGTTCTCTCTCAATTTTTAACATCATTGAATTTATGGTTTTCAGAACGTTTAGATTCCATCTGCCTTGAAGATATATGCGCATATGCAGAAAGTAAATTCAAAATAACTTCGGTATTTAGTTATGATGTTGACCCTTGGAAAAATACCACGAACGTCTCAAATTCTCTCAAAATTGCACAAAAAATCAAATCATAGCATATATTTGTTGATATTAAGTTCAATAAAGGATTGTTATCAACAACAAAACAATGACGAACTACAAAAAATATATTAAATGTATTAAAAAAGTAAATATATGTTCAAAATGTATATCTTCAATCAATGCATATCTGGGCAGAGAAAGATGAACTGATTTTTTTTCTTTTTTGGCAAGTTTGAATTAATAAAATGAAAAACGATGTCTTGAATTTAATGACCGCATAATGTTTTTATAAACCAACAATATTTAATTTAGAAATATTTTTATAAAACCGTGTTAGCATCTAGAAGTAAAATTAGGTTTTTATCGTAGAACCTCTCTATCGTTTACATTTTTGTTCCCGTTTGTTCTTGCCACTTTTATAACGTCAAAATGTAAAAAAAAATAGTGACGCTATTGAAGTTATAAGCGATTTTGCTTTGGTAGTTTTTCTTACATCTGGTGTGTACTGTTTTCATTGGTAACGCTAATTTTAATGCAAAATTGAAAAGAGGAAATATAATAGATGCTTCGAGTAACTAAATTTATTTTCTTGTGTAACGAACAAAAAAGATACTGCATGCCAAAAGCAGGTAGAATTCCTTGATAACTCTGGGTTTATCGGATTTGGTTATTGTGGAAGTGCTCTGTGGCCTGCGATGGGCTCAGCGAAAGTCGGTAAGACAAAATCGTCATTACGGGTCGTTCAAGATATCACGTCCGAAAACAACCCGCTGTCATTATCCCTCGAGGTTGTCACGCTGTTAAAAGGAACTACGACTATTTGATCAAGGATGTGTTTTAAAAAATGATTTCAATCAATCAGTAGTTATTTGCAATGTTATTTTGAATCTGAACATAAACACGATAAAGGCCTTTCTTAAAAAACTTCATGAGACATTCACTCCCAGTTTGTTTCAATATCCTAAACACAATCTTCACAATGAATAGACGAAATGCAGTTGATTGTAGTTTCAGAATCATTCAAGGAGAAATACATCGGAATTTCTCATATGGATATACTATCATTCTTTCAAAAGATTGGATTTTATTTTTGTTAATTCAAAATTTAATCCTGATCACATGTTTAAAGAGATCACATCTAATAATTTTATAATGGCAAGCACTCTGTGTTTGTGTATATATTGCCATTGTCCAATAGCTTAAGAAATTAGTGCATTTGTCGGGCAACTGAGGACAGTGGTTGTTAGAGAGAGCAGTTTGCCAGTTTAATCTGTGTTTGTTGAAGATCCCGCATCCATGACCAGATAAGAAGCATTGATCGACATTTAGCAAAGATCAAACCAGTGCTAGGGGCCGTCTTTAACAAAGCTCATTGTTGAAGGCCCCATGGTGAATTCAAGATGAAGAACAACAATAAAAGCGTTGTTCCTTTGCTTGTTTTAACCTTGTACATGAAATTTGTATAGACTTTGTCCCATGTACATTTACTCCATATCCTTTCAATGTGTTTTTATAGGCTTACTTTGGCATGTCGTTCCATAGTAACCAGCTGGGCATTTACAGTCGAAGGAAGAGCCATCTACTGAACAAGTGCCTCCATTCACACAGGGTCCAACAGTGCAAGGTGTAACTGAAAATGAAGTATTATTATCACAGGGTATCATGGAAAATTAACCAGTCATAGAATTTTATTTCCTTATGAAGGGATAGAGCGATTGTTTTAATATGCTCTCTTTATAAATCAATAGATATATTCTATTCATATCAAACATATCAAGTAATTTATGTTATTTTGATAGTTGTGTATCGCAAAGTATCATTTTGTAAGCCACAATATGAAGCACAAGGGGTAGTAATTCCAGAAAATATGCGAAAGCTCCATTTTCTGTCGAGTGTGATTATATTTAAAAACTTGTCAGTTTTCAGAATTCAGAGTACATGTTTATAATTTTTGTTAATTATTTTAGTCGACGTAATTTACAAAACATCATCTATAGCCGCACTTGGAAATAAATGCATGTACATTTTTCTTTGGCATCTTTTTAACATTTTTATAAAATAAAGCATGCTTAGCTACTTATTTTTTTGATTGCATAACATATTGATGGCAAAAGATAGTATACCGTTATTCCTGTTCATTTTAGATTCCGAATTGTCCTGTTGTCCCGTTTATTTATTGTTCTTTGGTGAAGATATTTTGAAATCGAAATGAGAAATGTAAAGTAATGAGAACCAGACTGAAATGAAAAATCCAAGGACATGGCAACATCGGAAAAACAAAGAAACAAATACATATCATGAGAACGGCAACGAAAGAAAAATGAAGACACTCACGCACAAACAAAATTGAAAACACGGACCCTATTAAAAAAATATGGGTGAGATAAGGTCCACTGGTATAGTAAGCAACTCCTGTTTCTTAAAAGAAGATGTGAAATCAAATGTGGAAGAGGAAAGGAAGCAACAGTTGAATGTTCTACGTTGTCATCTGGGAATGTAGATATCCCAAAGCTATCACCAAGATTGTGATGTCGACCGTAAAACTTCTGGAGTGATGAATTCAAATTATGGATAACATAACTATGGAACGTCATATATAGCTGTCTTAAGTGGTGATAAATCATTGTCTTATGTCGTTTTTTATTACGTGGTGTCGTTTTCCATAACCATGTTTAAGTAGACTATTTGTGAGCAGCCGGATGTATCGACCACAGTTCCTTGAGTACCGAATGAGTTAAGGGATGTAAACCCCATATGCCGGTGCTATTGGAATGTTTTACAATTAAGAAGGGAGTTGACTATGGGAAATTAGAAGTTCTATGTTTTATAAATAAGGTTATTTACAACAAGAATACTTATGATAAATGTAAGATACTATTGTCACAGTGTAATAACATTCTCGTATACAATACCCAATTATTAGTTTTATGAAAACAATAACTCGGGTATTTGGCACAATACTCGTATACGAGTATTGTTGTGTTGTCACTCAATTCACATGATCCAAGTTTTGAAGAACATTTGGCAGATCGTGGAATTATTGATTGTTTGTATGAGTATTCGTGTTATCTTGGTACCAAGAACAAAGAAGGAGGATTCGTTCCTTCATCCATGGTGGAAATCCAGAAGAAAAGCAAAACCGATTAATGCTTTTGTAATACCTCCTCCTTATAAAGAATACTACATTTGTAGTTGTGTAGGTTGGATTGCCTATGGAATTACAATGTATGAATGCTAAGTTCTCTCTTTAAACATGTTAAACAATACATCGGCAAACGAATACCGAAGCAACAAGGGGAAAGGGGGATTTCTAAAATCGCAAATCCAAAATTACGGCAAATTATATCCAACATGAATTGAGACAGTATGACAAAGACTACACAAATGAACAAAAATGAACAAGAACGCCACATAACTAAAGCACTAGCAGTACGAACCCCTACAAAAACTTGGGTATCATCAGGTGCCCCGGAAGGGAAAGCATGATCTGCCCCACGCATGACACCCGTCACACAGCCAGTAAAATATGATGTGGTAACAGATTGATTATTGTCATTTTCTAACACGTAGATATAACCAATTAAAATCCATGGTGAATATTACTTCTCTAACCCTCAAACACAACCAAGGTGAAAGTTTGAAAAGAATTTTTGTATCTCTAAAGTATGCACACATTAACGAGGACAAATCTTTTCCACGAACATTATCGACGACGACAAAACTAAAATATAACAAAATGATATATAAGACAACTCAGAAAACAAAAGCACTGACAGTGTGAACTCCCGCTGAAAACCTGGATTATCATCAGGTGTTCCGTAAGGGTAAACATGATCGGCTCCACGCGTGGCACCCGTCACACTGTCAGTGGAAAGTCCGGTTTTGTCACAGGCGGTGTTAGTCAGTCCGGTAATAACTCTGGATCTACCAAAAGATATATATATTCTCATTTGTGAAATAGAAACATTGTAATAGTCTGTCAAATCGTGGTGATGACCGCAAAACTTCTGTAGTGACAACTGCAACAGTGACTGCACATACACTTAATGTAATATTTTTTTGTAAATAAAAATGATGTTCTAAGGGACCTTATCGAAAGGAAGGACGACATTAACGGAAGCAATTAATTGGCAACATCAGAATTTTTTAAAATATGAAATATGATAGATCCTTATTTTGATCGCATTTATTTTTCATGAAAGTTACTGCTTTCATCGATGTCAGTTTCTTGCGGCAGTTTTCTGCAGAATGCCACAGGGAAAAGCACTGTACAATAATTCAACTTAGTGCCAAAAGGAAATATATTGTATGGTAATTAAACTTATTGCCACAAGGAAACATATTTTAAGGTAATTTCACTTATTGCAACAGAGAAATACATTGTATGGTGATGCAACTTATTGCCACAGGGAAATACATTGTACGGTTATTCAACTTATTGCCACATTCAACTTATTGCCGCAAAGTAAAACATTGTATGATAATTCAACTTATTGCTACAAGGAAATACTTGTATGATATAAACTTAATTGAACTTATCGCCACAAGGAAATACTAGTATGATAATTCAACTTATTGCCTTAAAGAAATGCGTGTATGGTAATTCAACTTAATGCTACAGAGAAATGCATTGTATGATAATTCAACATATTACCGCAAGGAAATAACTATTTGATAACCCAACTTATTGCCGCAGAAAAATGTATGTATAAGAATTCTACTTATTGCTATAGGGAAATACATTGTATGCTAATTCAACTTATTGCCACAGGGAAATACATTGTATAGTAATTTGACTTACACTGGCAATATGTCCCATAATATCCATCTGGACAGCGACAACTGTATCCGTCTACAATGTTTACACACTGTCCATTTATACACTCGTGATAGTCACAAGGAGTATCTTAAAATTAACAGAATATCAATTAATACATCGAAAGCAAAATTAACATACTGGTTATTTATAAACTCGCGATAGTCACAAGGAATATTGTAAAATTAACAGAATATCAATCAATGCAACGACAGCAATATTACCATAATAAATTTTTAATAATCATAAGTAGTTTTTAAAATTAACGATCATTCATGACATATCATTTTTATGTCCATTGTTTTATGATCACTTTTAAAATTTTCGTTTAAATACTGCTTCTTCTCAGGCGGAAGAAAATTGGTATAATGAAACACCTATTAAAGCTTCTTACACGTGTAACATCGTTGTCCGTCAGTCACCTACCTACACTTACATTGCACAGGGTTGGGGGATATACTGGTCTTATAGACATAAATAAAGAACCGTAGACAAGGTATTTTTAAATTTGCATTCCACGGGACATGCTTACTGTGAGTTTCTGCTGTTTTGTCCGCTTGCATTTATTTTTCATTTTGGATACAAAACTATAGGTACTGTGACCTGGTGGGCCACACAATGATACCTCCACTCCTCCTGTAGATTGTCTCAAAGATACAGTAGAGCACAATCTCATTATGTATGGCACGCGAAATAAACCAGAACTAAGGTAAACCGGGTTTACCGCAGAAAAACCCCGTTTACCGGGTCGGTAATCCCGGTTTAGCTTAGAAAACCCCCATTACCGACCGGTAATTGAGGTTTTCAACGTTTAATTCGTTACTGTCGGGCATGCAGTTTATAAAGTGACTTTTTAGTTAGAGCAAAAACACTGTCCGAAAGCTGCTTAGTCAGGGATTTGTTCAGCCTTTGTTACTTTCATCCCTTCAGAAATTCTATGGCCGTCACCATGACATCATTGACAGATATGACGTGTCTGTGTCCCAAATGAAAACGGACATTTTCAGCTAGATTTCACGTCTTCACGGATTTGACATAATCGGATTTGACTCAACCCTGGATTGACTCACTGATAGTGTGACGGGTGCCGCTAGCGGAGCAGGACATGCTTACCCTTCCGGAGCACCTGATGTCACTCCCGGTTTTCATGGGAGTTCACACTATGAGTGCCTTAGTTCTTAATGTTATCTTTTTATTTCCGTGCATTGTAGCTGTCTCACGTCCTTGTTTTGTCTTTGTTTTTATCTGTTACCGTTTTTGCCATGTCTTTGGACTTCGATTTTTATAGTCATCGCTTCCCTTGTTCCTTCGGTATTCTACTGCCGTTGTTTAATACAAGTTAACCTCCGCTTCCTATGAGTTTTTATTGCTAAACCTACTTTACTGGTTGATAATGTAGGTTTTTAGAGCTTATTTCACAAAAACATCGGAAAACCAAGTTTATCGATCGGTAATCCTGGTTGACCTGCAAACAACCACTATTACAGTTCGGTAATGCAGAGACATATAATTATATATATATATATATATATATGTCTCTTGGCAATGGGAGTTTCCAAAATTAAATGCATGTTTACCTTCGCTTCCTATGAGAAGAAAAAAAGATCTAGTATTGAAATCATTTTTTGGTTATTTTAATCATTTTTATTATCTCGAAGCCATGAAATGGCTGGAGAGATATTGATACGGCAAGAAAAAATCACATGCCCCACGTAAGGCTTCAAGCCTATTAACAGCTCTAAAAGATGATCTTGCTTCCGATAAAATATAGTGTGCAAGTTTCTTTCAAAATCGTATACATTTAGTATCTAAGTTATATTTCTTCATTTTCTTGAATACAGTGTTGTTTTATTAAATTGAAAACAATATGCATATTTATCAAATTACTCGTTTTTTTTATATTGCGTCTCGGATCAACGAACTTGTCGCTCAGTAATTTGTCAAAGATGAAAATAACATTTGTTTACCTGTGACAGTGTACTGCATATATTTATAGCAATGAAATCAACATGCGAAATCACACGATCCGATTATTTTCACGTATTACGGAATAACTTAATACATGCAGACGTATGCAGCAGTTCTTTGGATGACTACGAAGTTTTGCCACGTGTAGATTTTCAGGGCTTCGAGATTCAGCTACATGGGAGCTTTGATATTATCTTGTCTATTTTTTTTACAAAGAGTACATTTGAAATTTAAAAAATGAAAACGAAATAATTTTTTACATTATACAGAAAAATATATGTTAATAATAAAGAATACAATTTAACTGGTCATTTTAAAAATGAATTTCAAATATTAATTCTTTAATGTTATGTTAATGATAACTCTTTAATATTCAAAATCAATTCGATCAGCTTTTTATTAGTTTTTCTTAATGCAAAAGTTTATTTGGGGCAATAAAACTGCCGATTCGAATGGACATTTCCTGTTTACAAGTAGAAATCTGAGCTTTCGTAGAAATCTAATTAACCTGTGAGACACCACTTATTTAGCAAGGTATTAATTCCCTTGAACTCCCTCCATCGTAGTTTTGTCCTTAGCTATAATTGCTGATTATTCGGATTTTGTTTGCTTTTATGCATTTTAAACATTTTTTGAAATTATGGATTTCTTTTGTTTGGGTTCTAGTGCTGCTGATGATGAATTAATTTCCGAAATGGCCATACAGCTCATTAAAATTATTGCAGTTGGAGTTAACATATGTGTTATGGTCTCATGTTCATTTACTCCATATCCTTTCGTAAAAAAATTAAGAATAATATCCTTAATAAAAAGATACATATTTAATAAATTCCAATAAATTCTAATAATTGAAATTCATTTGAACCATTTATAAAAATAAACAACGAAATGACATGAAATAAATGCATAAAGTGCATTTTCATATTGAAAAAAAGTTTCCCAAATTAAAAAAAAAAAATATGACTCACCTTATAATTAACATGCGTTTTAATATTAGAATGGATTTCCTTATTTCCTTATTTGAAATATTATTACTTAATATCCATTTTTTAATAATATTTTTTAACCTATTTTATTTTTCTAATTGCGGTAAATAAATGAACAAGATGATGTAAAAAATAATCAAAATAACCAAAAAAAAACAAAAAAAAAAAAAATGATTTCAAAGATCTTTTTATTGGTCACATCCAAATTCTTTAGCCAATCATACAAGCTATCCGGTAATTGAAGTTTTGGTCGGTAAACCAGGATTACCGATCGATGAACCCGGTTTTCCTACTCTTGCTTAATTCCGGGCTGTAAAACCTTCTTTATCGACCGGTTAAGTAGGTTTAGCAATAAAAAATCATAGCTAGCGGAGGTTAAGATGTACTAAATTTTACCC